>PVKE010002071.1:0-88218 GCA_004027555.1 Craseonycteris thonglongyai
CTCAATCTCTACAGTTAGCACTAAACCTAACACAAAATACCACCCTAACCCTAAACCTATCCCTTAATCCAGCCGTATCCCAAGACTGAACCCTGACATTCACCCTAACAGTAATCCTAAATGTAACTCTAACCTCACCCTGAATACTATTCTCAAGACAACCCAGAAGACAACCAGAGGCATGTGTGACATGAGATGACCAAAAATAATGATTCGTCACCTGTTCCCAATGTACTCAGAATTATTTAGAGCCCTCTGAAAACTGGTAGAGAATCGGAAAAGAGGAGGCAAGCATAACTTCACGACATTCTTTATCTTAATGTAGAGAAAACAGGAATTAAAATGTTAAAGAGGTGAGAAGGTGTGATCTTTCCTTTCCTCTTGCAGTAGTAAAACTGGGGCTGTGTTTATGCACGTAAAGCAAAGAATCAAAAGCAATGAAGACTCACTCAGCAACTCAGCCGAATCAATCACCAATCCAGCAAACTGACCATGGCACGACTAAATTCAATGGAATGACTGGTCAGGTTGACCAACCTGTAGAAGCAGCAGTCAGTGGCAGTGACATTCTATGAACCCGGATCATTTGTTTCCCAGCAAAAAGGGAGGAAGAAAGCCTTTGACTCCATGAGTTGTCTTCTTCAAAGTCAGTCAGCATCTTAGCTACTGCACATGTTGGCCTCTTTGGGAAACACTGTGAGAGAGGCAGTGCTCACTGCTTGTGAACTGACATGCAGAAGGACCGCAAATCCCTTCTCCCACATACCCGGAAGGTCAAAGAGAACAAGCCACTGGAGGTGCTTCTATTTTTCTCAGAGAAATTCGGCCACTGTCAAAACTAGAAGCCATGTCCCACAAGGAGTGCAGAGAGTCTGTGATTTTATCTTTATACATCAATTTCTCCACTGTTGTTTTAGAAAATAGATTTTTAAACATCTAATGTCCCATCAGTTAGTTCTGACCTGGTTTTAATACATTTGAGGAAATAACTACATACCAGATGAATTAAATTCAGCAATTATATTCATTTAGTTCTATAATATAAACAGCTGTTTAATCCACTTCACCTGGTACAGGGCCATGCTGTGTTCCAAATAGTGATTTCTCATGAGTCCAAAGTCTGTATTGACTTATAATACTCTGATCTTCTTTAATTTCCTGGTAAATAGCAGGATGCAGAATTTGAATTCTGACACAGTATCAATCCCATCCAGATACTCAGGACAATTTCATGACACAAATTAGAGGTATTTCTTCACTTCTTTTCAGAAGAAGCGAATAAAGAAACTACTCAATTCCAACTTCTTTGTAACATCTCCTCATTCAGAATATTTTATAAGTCATTTTCTTGTAACTCTATACTTAAGAGGTTTTTACTCTACTGAATGGTACACAAACTGGGCAGAGCCCATCTTGCATTGAATTCATTCTTTCTCAAAATAGTTTCGGGAGAACTACTGTGGATTATATACTATGCTATGAGTGGAAAATGCCAAAAAAAAAAAAAAAAAAAAGACACAATCACTGACTTCTAACAGCTCAAAGTCCAGGGGAAGATACATGCAGGAAAGCATAACATTTCAATACAATGAGGAATTTGCATTTGCAAACACAGTGGGGAGGTTCTCTCTACTCCGCCTTTGGTAAAGCTAGCAAGACCACAATGACAGCCGGTAGTGGTATTCTTCATCTTCCTTCTCTGTTAGAAATCAATGTAAAGTAAAATTTTACACACTCACACACACACACACAACACACAGTTCAAACTCATAGATCAAGGCAACTACTGGACACTTGATTTCACAGGTAGTTCAACTCCATAGTTCCTCAGATTTACAAAATTGGAACTCCTTGATTTTACTGTCTTTTTATATTTTGTTGCTCCTCCTTTATCTCAGAATTCCTCTTTCATCTGTGACATTGAAATACATCAAAATACTAACTGACTTCTCTATCCCCAGTTCATCCTTACTGATAATCTATCTTATGCAATGAAATCAAAATTTATTTCTGAAACACAAAGCTGATCACATCCCTTCCTTATATAAAAACTTCCAATAAGCTCTCAGTATTTATAGAATAAAGAAACACAATGTTCATGTGCCTGAAACATTCCAGGTACACCTCCCCCGTGTTCAGCAAATATCTGTTGAATAAATAAGTAATCCCCTGCAGTGTATTCTGTAAATAGTTTCATCTGGTAAACAGAGTAATGGTCTCTCAGATGTCCACATCCACAACCCCAGAACCTATGAATATGTTACTATGTGGCAGGGAGAGTGAAGGTTGCAACTTGATTTAATGTTGCTCATCAGCTGTCCCTAAGATGGGGACAGTTATCTTGTGTTTTCTCAGTGGGCCCGATGGATTGGTAGAAATGGAAGAGAAAGACAAGAGAGTCCGGGTCAGAGTGATGCCGCATGGAAAACACCCAACAAGCCATTGTTGGCTCTGAAGCTGGGGAGAGGCCAAGGAATTTGGAGAGCCTGTAGAAGCTAGAAAGGGAAGGAAATGTTCCCCCTCAGGATCCAGGGGGGACAGAGTTCTGCTAATATCTCCATTTTAACACATTCAGACTCATTTTTGGATTTCTAAATTCTAAAATAATCAATTGATGCTGTTGTAAGCTGCTAACCCTGGGCTAATTTTTAATAGCAACAATAGAAAAGTAACACACCTCATCTCAGAGTATTGTCCTGAAGTGTTCATAACTGACATTCATCAGAGAATGGCAGGCAGTCTTATCCCTTGGTGTATACTCAGGACTAAGCCATATACAGCAGAGCCTTAATAAATGTTTGTGGAAAGAATTATAGGAAGGCTTTTGTTTCCTAACATTTTTAGAATTTCTTAGGGATTTGATGTCAACTAAATTTCCACAAATATTGAAAACGCCAATTTCTTATAAAGATGCAAATCATCGTTGTTCTCACTTTATCCAGTTTACCATTATATTTCTATGTAATTTATTTTTCAAGCTGTGTATTTTATTTTTCTTTACACATGTGTAGACGTTCATGTTTCTCTTATTCAAGAAAGTCTTAATTCCCAAGATGAAATTTTGTTCATCCCCATTCTCTTAATTTTAAAACCTCTTCACTTAATTCTACCCGGTCCATCTTTGTCCTACGTATTCCTAGTCAGCTCTTTTTAGTTTTGAATCATTCACAGATTATGTGTTGCTAAGTTTCCTCTTGTCAATGGCATTCTCTTGGGATGGACTCTCTCCTGCCCTGAATTTTGATCTTGACCTCTAGCAAGAGCACTTACACAAGACACACTGCATGACATACTCATTGTATCCCGGATCAATTCCCTGCAGTCCCTTAAAATTTTTTTTCATTGTCTGCATCTATAGTCTATCCTCTTTTAAGTAAAGATTGCTCTTGTTAACCCTCTTCTACTTTTCCCATTTTCAGCCCTTGGCCGTACCCCTCGACTATGCCCCCTTGTCTGAATTTTCTAAATATTTTCTTTTTTGACATTCAAAATAATTTTCTCTTCTGAGAGCATTCCTTTTCCACAGTATTTCAGTTGGGGTTGTCAGAATTTGAAGTCTGCCCCTGCCTGCTTCTTTTTTTTATTTTTTAATCTGATGATTATGTTAAAGGTAAAAACATAAATAATGGCTGGACAGAGGATAATACCTATCTAGTTCCCATCTTGGGGACTGAAAAGTGAGCTTCTTCTAAGTTTTCACTGATTTTCTGTAGTGTCATAAGAAGTGTCACCACTAGGGAAATGATATATCTATTGGTGGGAGCCATTCATCACTGTTATATAGGTAAACTGGCAAAAGAAACTGATTGATATGCCTGTCTATTTTCCTATGATAAATATATGTCTACACATACCCATTTAATATTTTTTCCCATTTCTCAATTGCTTTGTACCTCTTGAAGTAAATACCAATCACTCTTACTGAATTTATTCTCCACTTTCATATCTTCAGTACCATTCATTTTTCCTTTTGGCTCTGCTGTATATGACTTCGTACTTTGTTTTATTGTTTCCTGTTCCAAGAGTAAACTTCATATATTTTAAATGTTGGCACTTTGATTGTTATTGCCAGAATGACATCATCGTGAAATTGTAGCAGGACTGACTATTAGCATTCATTTTGATCTTTATTCTTTGCATCTCTTCCATTTAAAATTAAATTTTGTTAGGGAAAGCGAGTCTCCAAGACCACAATGACTGGGTGTGAGCAATATTATCTCACTTCCATTGTCTCTTTGGTTTCCCCCAATTCCACATAAAAATGTAAATTACCTTGGTTTATATGTCTTAACATATATTGGCAATTTTTCTAGTATATACTGTATTTGCCTATTTGGCAGTATCATTTAATGAGATACTAATTTGCTTTCTGTTTTCACTGTTGTAACATCACACATGTACAGTATATTAGGGCTGTCTGGAAAGTATCCAGCCACGCAACCATCCTTGTTATATTGACAATGGCTGGATTTTTTTTCTGGATAGAGCTCATGTGTATTAAATCAAAGGCCTTCATATGTCTTCAATAGAAAGAATACAGGGGTTCAGAAATGAAGAGAAGCGAGAGTTGCCTCATTTTTCATTACTTTCAATGGTCCACTGGAGAGTATGTTTTTAGGACTTACTGTCTCTAAAAGAATAAAAGTCCAATTACCTGGCAAAATTAAATTAGAGTAATAAAAATGGGCATTAAATCAAAATGACAAAGACAATTACATTTTTGCTGACTACTGAGCTTCACTGTTACATTGTATTAGGTAAATTGAAGCCTTTCTTCCTTCAGGATGCTAAGGGAGCTAGCTAATGTATATTTGCCAGTCACGATTAATTTTCCAAAGATAAAAACATGGAAATAAACAATGTCTGAGCTACGGTTTTCCTAACCTTCCATTTCCAAGCAAGCACCCTACAAGGCCACCCCAACATACTGAATTCATCCCTTCATCTTGGAACCATACTCGTGAGCCTTTTATATTTATTCTGGTCTTTCTCACATTTGCTCAGGAATTTATAAGATTAAGCCACGTTTAAGCCATCCATGTCTCACTTACAAAAACAGCAAGCTGATGATATATATTTGCATATATACACATGCGTATGTAGAGTATGTATCGTGTATATATACATACTATGCATATATACACATGCGTATGTATAATATGTATAGTATGTATACTACATACGCATGTGTGCATACACATCGTACATACACCTTTACCCTGTCCTCTGTCTCATCACCCCTTACTGGTGCTCGCAGGCTTGTCCACACACTGCCTCCTGCCTCCGCTGTGTAGCTGGACTGGTATTCATTCTCCTTTCCCTGTCTCATGATGTGCACTCAAGTATCCCTGTTCACTTAACCTGCTTCGTGACAACCCCCGTCCCTTTTCCGGTTGCTGCATCTGATGCTATGTCACGCACTGGCTTTGGAGCCAGACAACCGTGGGTTATGAGCTCTGCTTACGTTGGACGTTTGCTCACCTGTAAAATGGGGCTGCTACCATGCAGCTTTTGGAGTTGGCAGGGGTTTTCACTGCTGTGCTTAGGGTACTTGTGGACACTCCGTGAGATACTGAACAGGAGTGTGGCTTCCCCTCAGAGAACAAATGGCTCCTGAGGACGAGTTCATATGCTTTACCCTCACGGCTCCATTCGCAATGACCTCCAGATTAATGAATGTGACACTGGTTATAACAGCATAGGCCTATTGTGAGGTCCTCATACAAACCCATAAGACAAAAAGGATGGGATGTTCGTCAGCGTTGTCTTTCTCTCCTAACCAAGCCCATTATCGATTTAAGGTGTTTAGTGAAATTTAGTGACTGTGAGATTTCCCAGTAGCACACCGATGCTCTTCTCCCAACAGAACATGCCACCATCCAAAGGACCTAGATTTCCTTTCACCACCTAGCCAGAGCAGGGCACACATTTCTCCATTTTTAACTGAACATAAGTAGAATAAAAACCATGTTCTTCAATGAGCACCCATTTTAATGCTAAGGTTAAGCGAGGGTTGGCAGAATTGTTTTGTGATCGCTTTTATTGTTCGACGTGTAACACGAACACATTTCAGGCCATGAACTCAGGTGCAAATAAGTACCTCTCCATTCCACTCAAGTTACCATCTGCCTTGAGCTCCCAATCTCTGCAAGGAGCAGAGATAGCACCTCAGGCAGTTGGAGGTTTTCTCATATTTCCTTCTTCTGCCCACCCTGAAACAGTCCTTTTTCTGTCTGGGAGCCTGAAGGAGAAGAAAAACTCAACTCTCATTCTGGTGATATCTCCCAAATATTTTGTCTGCTGGAGTTCTGTTACCCAACTCTGGAGGCCAGAACTTGTCCTTTTTACTCCCTTTGTCTTCACCCTATCATGTTTCTCCCCAGAAAAGATAGGCATGTAATGACATAGATGCTTGAATAGGGAATACAGTGAATGGGAAAAAATGATTAATATTTCAAAACAGTTACACTGCCACACATATGCGTTCTCCTCTCATCACTATATTGGTCAGGGTTCTTAGATACAAGAAGCCTGGCTAACTTAAACATAAAAACAATATATTGGACGATATAAATAGCTCATAGGATAAGGCTGGGAGAACTGGACTTGTTAGGAATGACATCCAAACTCATGAAGATACTGCCACCTCTGGGCACAGACACCTGATGCTGGATGCCTGAAGTCATGGCCCCTGGCAGATGATGTGTGTCTAATTTTGCCTCTTCCTTACCAGAGTGGCTTCTGGGCAGTCCCTACCTCTTGAAGTCACTAGCTCCTGAGTCAAAATCCCGAGAGGGTACATCTCCCACGCCCAGCCCGGAACATAGCTGTGCTGCATCCCAGCAGCAGGAATGGTGGGAAAGTGTTTCCAGCTTCCATGGTAGGAGGGGTGTTGCTTCCAGCCATGACTCCTACAATGGCTAACGCCTGACCCAGTTTGCAGCATAGCGAGGTGCCCAGAACTGCCTATGCTCTGGACCCTGGCCGTGTGCCTCCTTCCTCTGCCAGAGCATGTCAAGTGCCTCACAATGTCCCCAGGTGATATATCACTTCACCTCCTGTCATCATTGTCCCTGCACATCCCCCCTTCTGAGGTGGCAGCTAAGCTTTGGCATCATCTCCAGAGGAGGGAGAAAGCCCAGCATCTCTGATATCTGGGTTCCACCCGGGATTCTCCAGGGGCTGCCCAAAGGGGCCCCACTACACAACCCCGGGGACACAGGGCAATTAATGTCTCTGGGGGCAGATCTGATCAATAAGCAACAGAAAGCGGGGAGAATCCAGCTGGTAAGCTGCTGTTATTTTCATGAACAAACTGTTCTGAGGTTCAGAGATTCAAGATCTCTCTGGAAATGCTCTGCGGAGCTAAGCAACCAGCAGTGTGTTTTTGAAAAGCCGTGGCCAGCTTGATAACACATGGTCCGTGTTTGCCTTCCCTCCTTTTCTGCCTCACTCCCCCCTCCCCAACATCCCTGGGGTTTCCAGCAAGTGTCAGCAGATAAGCTCTATCTCAGACTCTGTTCTAGAAAATGGATTAAGATTCATGGGGGTGGGAGGGGATCAAAATATCACAACAGGTACCGTCTTCCCCATAACTCTGAAAGCTACATTCATTTACAGATGAGAAATCGGAGGCTCAGACGGATTAAGTCACTTTTCGGCTGACACTGCCAGCTAGTGACAAAACCAGGATGTGAAATCGAGCCAGAATGGCTGTGGCTGACGTTTTTTCACTGCATGGTGTTCACTGCCTATGCTCAACAGCCCTATGAATAAAAATGATGGGGACCCTAAGCAGGGAGTTTACATTAGAGCATGGCAGAGTGAAGTTTGTGACACGCAAGTGGTTTTCTTCACATCCTGGTCACTAGAGCCTCAGTGCACATGTGCTTTATCTGACCTACTTTCCCGGACCTCTTCTGCAGGTGGGCGGGCTGCTGGGTGGGCTTAGCGTTGAATAAACAGCACTAGCAGAGCGACAACAGTGCAAAACAATTAACACCTTAGGGCAACATTAAAGAAAAGGAAATAGGATATAAGTACAAGCGGAAGAGCTTTCAGATTTGTGAGACAGCATCATTCTGGATGGAAACTTCCCGTCCAGAGTTTGGAGTCAGACAGACAGAGGTACAAGTCCTGGCTCCGTTACTTCCTAACCAAGGGCAAACTACACTCTTTCTAGCTCTATTTGCTCTTCTGTAAAGTGGGGGCATTTGTAGTCTCACTTAGCCCATTGCTAAATACTTAGTAAACGTAGGCAGAAGAAAAGACGGTATTACTACGACTAGATAGAAGTGAAAGAATCCAACCTCTTTTGACTACCCTTCCTACATTCTGGTAATGCCCTCCCCGAGAGCCCCATCTTTATTGGATAAAATCCAGAACATGTGGCTCCTCAGTGGCGTTGCAGGATGAAGGCATGAGACCTTCATTTCACCTGTCAGAAATACGCGGCAATTTGGAAGTGAGTAACCTAGAGAGGGACACTGAGTAGGACATCATGTCGCTGACACATGGGACAGATTAAGGAGACACCTCTGGGGGGCAGTATAGTTGATATCTTAGCCTATCTCACAATTGCAGCAAGGCCAAGTTCCCAGCATCCAGGGAACAAGTAAGAATAGCGATGGCAGGGAAGTTCTGTTTTCAGACCTGTTCTGGAATGTGGTTCCGGGAGTTGATTCCATTAGCTCAGTTTAGCTTCAAACCTCTTTCTCTAACCCTTCAATGTATTCCATGACTACCTAATGTCCTTTGGAAAATCCCCCTTTCCTTCCCAAAAGAGCCACAGTGTATTCTTTGTTTGCAACAAACAATCATGGAGACAGGGCAACTAACATATAGCATACCATATTCAAGATATTCTTACATCGCTAGCCTTTTAATTTTACAGGTGAGAAAACTGGGGTTTGGAAAGGTTAAATGACAAAAATTCTGATTTCAAACATGTCTGATTTGCCTTCAAATCCACTATCTTATCCCTGACCCAGTTTTCTAAGAGAGAGGCCTCACGCAGATGTGCAATAGGTCTTAGCTACCTTTCGGCAAACCTGATAAGCCCAAGGTTTCACTGGGAACCCGTTCTTCTCTGAGGGGGCCACTAAGGCCAGGTAATCTTAGAAAGACAGAAAGGGTGATTCCAAGAAGTTTAAAGATTTGTGCTGAACGATTTGGGAGCATGAGTTAGCAAGGAACTGACTTCCTGGAAGAGGACGAGAAGCATTTGTGTGTTGGAGGCTGAGTAGGTGTAGCATATTACTACCCGACAACTCCCCAAAACTTTGAGTGATCCAGTAAACAGTATAAAGGTGTGGGAAACACAGAGCAATAGAAATAACTCTCTTTGAATTCTCACAAAACCTCTTTCTCAAATGTATTTCTTGGAACTCCAGATAGCAAACTTCTCAAGCAACAGGACAATGTTAATACTTAGGATTTATTTTTGATATGCCATGAAACTTTTTTTGTTTTTGCTTTTTAGCTTCAAAATGTGATGCTGGTGGTCTGCTTATAAAATAGCCAGAATGTGTTACAGTTTTCTGGGCAAGACATTTATTTAGCAAACCACCATTCTTTTGGTATAATGAACTATAGTTGTTTCACAAAAATACCAAATGTTCTGTTTGATGGACAGTTTCATGAAGAAACCATCGTTTCTAAGCATCTTTTACTAAGAAAGAATTGGAGAGCAATAAGGAGAAAATCGTCTTTCAGCAGGTCTGAAACCCTAGCTAAGTCAATTTTTCAGAGGAAATTCGTATTTCTGTGAATTTGCCTCTAGGTGGCAAATTCACAAATCAATACCCAGAGCACATTGCCTCTGGCTGGATAACAACTGAAATTCTACTAATGAACAGCAAACTTCTTTTATTGTCTCTTCCTTAGTTGTCCTTCAATAATTAATAAGACTTACCAACTCACTACTTTTTATTTAATTTTGGTGCTTGCTTTCTTCTCCTTTCTCTTTCATAAGCTCCATTTAGGCACAGTATTGTGACACAGTAAGAATAATATTTGTTAACAATATGCATCAGGTACTCTTCTAAGCACTTCACGTGTATTCATATCTGATCCTCAGAAACATTCTATGAAGTACGTACCATTACATAAATGAGCCAAATATGGCCTCTGGGTCATTTCTTTCTTCTTTGCAGCCAGAAAACCTGTTAGCTCAAAAGCTCACTGGCAACAAACTTAAATTTCTGCACGCCCAATTATTTTTGAAATATTCAAAAAAAAGAAAAGTACACTTGTAGCCATTTAGATCCAGCCTGTTTTACATACCCTGCAAACCTCAACCAATAGCTGCTGACGACAGAGAAACTGAACCCAGGCCAGAAATGTGGGAGCCACGGCTGCCCTGACCCAGGAATGACCTGTTGTGCTGCTGAGGGCATCGCCTGGACCCCGGACCCCCTCCCTGGCCTCTCTCTCCCCTGGCAGTTTCCCTGCCCCCCCCGGGGGGGGGGGACAGTGCCCTGCCCCCCAGAGTCTCTGGATAGTTTCTTGCTATGAGGTAATCCTACCCCACCCCACCCCACCCCCACAGGCAAACCCATCAAGCACCAAATAAAGCCTGTACAAGCTACGGCCACCTCATGGTCATGATCTGTTCCTTGTTCAGCCCCCAAAACCTTTCAACTCATCTCCTATCCCCCTATTACTGGCGTCCAGGGTGGGATTTTTGGTAACCAGAAAAGAAGCTCTGGGGACACGCAGTGAGAAGGTGACCGGGAATAGCTGCAGGTGGCTGGGGCTCAAATCAGGCCTTACCCCGTGCTGCATGGCACTCCAGGATTTGCATGGTCTCCCCTGGGGTTGCACGAGCCTGGCCAAGCCGTAGGGCCAGTATTTGAGTGAACCCACTTTAACAGAACTGAGTTTGGGGGTGAGGGGCCATGAAATATCTGAGAAAGGGGGTCAGTCGGCCTGTCCAGGTGCCCCACCCACTAGGCTGACACTGGACCCCGTGGGCCCAAACAGGAAAAAGGAGAGTGCATGCCTCTCCCACGGGGGCGGGGGCTGTAGCAGCACGAGCCCATCTCTGCTGGGCACGCGTCTGGGTACTGTGAGAACAGAGGAAGTCCTTGACCTTGGAGACGGCTGCGGCAGGGAAATGCACCTGCAAGGCCAGGGAGAGCGGGCTGAAGCCAGCTCCTTAAATGCAGTTGGGGGAAGGAAGTAGCTTTGTAAACAGCAGGCACGCAGCGGCCGCTGTCTCTACTGGATTTACTGCTGAGAACAGTGTCGTTCTAGCTCCTCCCCAAAGGAATACTGAGACCCCACCCTGGGTCTGAGCCAGCTAAGGAATTACTTATAGTGACTGAAGGCAAGGGAGTTTACATTCCTGGCTCTCCCGAGACCCCGAAGGAGGACGCCGCCTCGCTGAAGGAGTGCCCAAAGTAAGCAGGGGACACCAGTGTCAGGCCCAGATCAGGGCAGCGCCTCACCGAGGACACCACTTAGAAGGGAGGTAGGAGCCCTGACCAAAGGGTGAACCCAGGGGAAGAGGACTGGCGCCCTCTAGAGAAAAAAAGAGCACAGTGTCACCATGATAAGAGAGCAGAATCAGTTACCATCTCCTTTGCCATAACCACCCACGAAGTAGTACAAACAGACCGAAGCGGAAGGCCAGGGAAGGACAGGTTTGCCTGGAAGAGGACATGCAAGGTGTTCTCCTCCCTGAGACCCAGTCTTTCCTGAAGGATTTAGCCCAAGAACCAAATGAAAAATGGATATGTGCATGTCACACATCTTGATGCCTGGGGGTAAACAACACTCACCAAGGGAGTCACATGACCAAGATGGAGCCACAGGAGGCTCCTGACTTCCCCTCCTTCCAAGGACACACGAGGACACACCTACACGTGGAGCTATTCCCTCTAAGACACATCCAAATTTGCTGAGTGGCTCCTACACGTTAGTGAGTGACAAAATACCCACAATGACACAGGTAGGAAAGGCTGAGACACTCTCACCATGGACCCCACCCCTGGAACAGTGCCTTACAATGGGGAGGGAACCAACTTCAAAGTCTTCACAAGGAGTGACGGGTTTGGCTCCCGCATATAGCAACCCCAACTTTTCAGGCCCCTAAAACTGATATTTTCTCTAAGGAACCATAACAGATTGATTCTCTAAGAATTAAGTTCTCATCATTGTGGGATATCTTACTGCCTCTAGTAGCTGAATACTAAGTTCAACACTCTAACTAAAGCTAATATCAGGTTGTATCACAATCATCTACATGTATGCCTGTCTAGAGTATTAGAATTTGAGGCCCTTCAGAGCAAGATTAGGGTTTTAGTTATTGTCTATTAAGGTATGATAGAAAGTTTCAACATTTGCATAAGTAGACAGACTAGTATAACAGATCGCTAGTCACCCATCACCCACATAAAACCACTATCAGCTCAAGGCCAATCTTGCTGTGTCTATTTTCCTCCCCACTTTCCCCTCCTCCATATTATTTTTAAACAATTACTGGACAACTGTATCATTTCATCCACATATGTTTCAAAATGTATCTTTAAAAGAGAATTATCTTTGTAAAACATCATCACAAGTCTATTCTGCCTGCTAGTAATTGTATAACGCATTAAATGTCCACTTAGTACTCACATTTCTTTGACTACGTATTTCACAAATATTTTTTACAGTATATTTGAGTCAGGATTATAATAAAGCCCACAAACTGCAATTGGTAGATATGTTTCTTCTTAATCCACAGAGTTCCTCTTCCCTCGTATTCTTTTTTTTTATTTCTTGTAACTTATGTATTGAAACAAACTGGCTTATCCATCTTGTAAAATTTCCCACAGCCAGGCTTTTGCTGATTACACCCCCATGTTCTCCTACAAAACATTCCTTGTTTCTACTATAAAGTGATAGTGAGGCCTCTAGTAGCTAAATAGGTTTAGGTTAGAATTTTTGACAATACAATTTCAAAGGCAGTAATATCTACCTCTGTTATGGGGCATGGATTTCCAGTTTTCTCTCTTTCTGTGATTTCAGCAGTCATTGATTGTTGCTTAGAGCTATGTGTTTGTCTACTAGGGATTCCATAACAATATACCATAGACTGGGTGGCCTCAACAACGGAAATTGAGTTCCTCACAGTTCTGGAAGCTGGGAAGTCCAAAATCAATGTTTGAGCCAATTCAGTTTCCGGTGAGAACTCTCTTCATGGCTCACAGATGGCTGTCTTCTCACTATATACTTACATGGGAGAGAGAGAGCAAGTTCTAATGTCTCTTCCTCTTGTATGATGAAAAGGGCACTAGCCCTCTGACCTCACTTAAGCTTAATCACCTCCTTATAGGCCCTATTGCCAAGTATTCACATCAAGGTTTAAGCCTTCAACATATGAATCAAGGGGGTGGAGCACAATCCAGAATTTTAAAATATGATCTTGCAATTCTACCATTTATTCTTCATTCATTAACCTAAATACTTCTGTGAAGAGAAACCTCTTCTCATCAACTCTTTGGATACCCTGAGAAATAGTTAATATAGGAAGGATGAGGATTCTTTTCCTCTATGTTGGTTTTTGAAATAACGAGTTTGTATTATTTGTTTTCCAGTGTTTTCAAGATGTCTAACATATAGCAGGTACTTAAATGTTTATTGAATTGAGTTGTTTTCATTTTGCCTTAATAGACAGTGCTAAATTTCTTTTTAAAGATTTATTTTTATTGTTTTTGACAGAGAGATAGAGAGAGAGATACAGAGAAAGAGAGAAGGGGGAGGGCCCAGAACAGTCTCCATAGTTGCACATCATTGGTTTTTCCACATAGTTTCATTCCACATGTGGGTGCGGGGCTGCACAGGGCAGGAACTGGGCCGGGGTCTCACCCCGGTGAGAACTGAACTGGGGGCATTCCCTAGTTCAGCATATGAGTCCACACCGGCCAGGGCTGGGATTCAATCCTTGGTCCCCAGCGCTGCAAAGTGAGCGCTTAACCCACTGAGCTATCCCGGCTTCCCCTAAATTTTTTTTAATTTCCACTTTCTTACGGATATTTTTTCTCTAACGTCCTGACAGTTCTCAAATTCGGAGATGGGTTACTTTCTGGATTAGATATACTTTTGAGCCATTTAAAGCACAGTTGTCAATACATGAGGCTACATGATGAAGAACTTTGAGGTCTCAATCCCTTATTATTCTTTCAGAATTTAAACAATATATCTCAAGAAATTCCTCCAAAATAATAGCCAGGCAACCAATCAATATAAATTGTCCAGCCCTTTGGTCTGCGATCCAGCTCAACATTCAGATGTTTATAATGTAATGTAATATTTGCCAGTCGCACATGGTAGAGACTAGAGCCCCCTTGTCTGTATGTTTTGCTGGAACTTTGGCAAAGAACCAGTGAGAATGACAACAAAACAAGAACCATATTTACAATGGCTGTAGCTTCAATTAAGGAAAATTAACCCATTAAAGAGTCTGTCCCTAGTAAAGACAACCAGGAGGTGCAAGATCTAGTTGAAGTGAGGATACCACTAGATTCCAGGTCTGAAAATCAGCTATTAATCAAATCTTCCTTTTCTTTCTTTCTTTTTTTTTTTTTAAAGATTTATTTTATTGAATTTTGACAGAGAGAAACAGAGACAGAGAGAGACAGAGAGAAGGGGGAGGACCCAGAGCAGTCTCCATAGTTGACATTAGTTTTCCATATAGTTTCACTCCACAGGTGGGCACAGGGCTGCGCAGGGCAGGAACTGGGCCGGGAGCCTCCCACATAGGTCCCGGCAAGAACTGAACTGGGGGCAACACCCCAGTTCAGCATATGGGTCCGCATGGGCCGGGGCCGGGATTCGATCCTTGGTCCTTGAGGCTTCAAAGTGAGTGCTTTACCCGCTGAGCCATCCCAGCTTTCCCCAAATCTTCCTTTTCTACTCCCCAAATTTAAGCACAGACACATACACACATGTGTACAAGTACATGAATCTTCCATATACTTTGACTGAGGCTTCAAATACATTTCTCACCTCTGTCAGGATTTATAGCCAGAAATCAAACCTAGATCTCTTTAACTCTAGAGACAAACTCTTTACCACAACATTGAACTTCCTTTTTATCCCTTCTTTTTTTAAATTTTTTATTACAGTTGACATTCAATATTAGTTTCAGATATTTTGCTTTCTAATCTCAGCTTCTGCAAACTACCACAAATCGTCCAAATGGGTAGGACATATGAATATATAAGTATATATTTGAATACAGATAAAGTATATACAAGGGCTGTCGGAAAAAAGCCCAGCCATAAATGACTCTACTTTTCATATTACATGGCTAGATACTTCACGGACAGCTCTCGTGTTTGAATGTGCATGGATATATGTGCAATTTTCTGTTCATTGTAGCTTGCAATTAGCACATGATAGGTAAAGCATAAACACTTGTTAAATAAATTAGTTCAAACAAATAGGCCTGAATGAATGAAAGAACAAATGAGAGTAACTACAGAAGAATGAAACTGTGTTAATCAATCTGCTCTCAGAATTACTCACCTAAGGTCTATTGGTTTCAACATTCTATTCATTGAGTAAATATTTTGAACAATATATGGTGAATATATTGCATCATACAGCTAAAATGGCTCACTATAGCTACTATATCTGCTGGATATAAAATTATTCAAACAACCAAAAAGCACACTGATACAGGAAGCTACAAGCAGAGCAGGCATTACAAAAAGCATGATGTCCCACAGAAGATAACAAGCAATCTTGACACCTGATCAAATTATTAGTCTTTGTACAGATTTTTTTTTTTCTATTACGAAAAGAAATGCAACATTGATTCAAGAAATATCTAAAACACACTAAGAAGCCAGTAGCAAGAGCTGAATATCTATACAGAGACATTTCATTGAGTTTTGGTTTGGTTTTGAGAATATGTGTGTTCTGGTTTTGTTTATTTTCCATTCAAAAGGAAGGAGAGAAAAGGAATTCAGATAATAGGTATATATCTACTAAGAGCCAGATCCAGCACCAGGTGGCCCCTTCCAAAACAACTTGGTCAGGGGTCGCTCAACTTCGGAAAGCAACAGGAGTCAAGGTTTCAATCCAGGCGGGTGACCTTCAAAGCCCATTGTCTTTCTAAACACTGCCCTATATTTCCTTTCAGACACAACCACTTTCTTCCTTTTTTCTTCTTTTTTCCTCTCATTTTTTTTTTTACCAACAACTAAAACCATGGTACATTTTTTGATGGGGCCCACCTCTTGTTGTCCAGAGGAAAGGAGGGCCCCCCCAGGCACCCCTCTCCCTACGCCCCAGGACAAAACAGAAATGGTAGGAAGGGCCCATAAAGGACAGCACTTCTCTGATGGCCTTGCATTTTTCATAACATTAGAGTCCCTCGTGTGGCCCCCCAGCCGTCCAGGCCGTGACCAGGAGTCCAGCTGCTCCGGGTGTGCTCTCAGACCCCCCCAAACTGCTGGGACTTGGCTGTGGGCGGGGCGCTGGGCAGGCGCCGAGGTCAGCCAGCGAGCCAGCGGCTGTGGCCCCATCACATGCTCACGGGCATTCGGGGTGAGTACTGAGCCACCACGGTCATGGTTTTGCTTGGGCCCCCAACAGCCCCAGCGGGGTTTGCCTGCCAGGCCCCCTGCCCAAGGTCGCCACCAAGGTCAGTCAACGCGGTCACTTACGCTTTTGCTCAGAAAGTGGGGCAGGAAGGTCCCTGCAGCCACCATATCGTTATTGTTTCGCTCATGCCCAGGGCGTTGCCCAGGCCGGCCATGGCATGGGGGTGGCGTGGCACTCCTGGACAACCCGTCCATGTCGCCTGAGCCCAGGGACCTGCTCAGGTGGCGAGGCTGCTCCCGGGGAGGCCGTACAGGAAGCTCGCCCTGCGCACGCAGGTGCTGGGGGTGGTCACAATGGCCCGTGTGTTCGCTGGAATTGGCAGAGTCTCCAGCACGGGGCCTGATGGATGTTCCAGGGCACCTGTGACCTAACTCAGGCTCAGAGGCTTGTGGCTGCTGAGCCAATGATACAGAGACAAGGGTTGGGGGAGAGAGAAGTAGATTTATTCAAGATGCCAGCATTCTGGGAAGATGGCACACTGCTGTCTCAAAAGCCATCTTCCCAGTTCCTAGCACGGCCTGGCCACTGGAAAAATGCCTCCTGGGCTCTGGTTTGTTCCAAGATAATGTGATCTCGGACTGGTTGTAGGGGTGAGTCATTCCAGAATTACAACCTGGTCGCCAGAAGCAGATGTCTGAGGGCTGAAACAGTTTCTTTCAAGTCAGTGTTGTGGTGATTAACCGGATTAAGGTTTGCATGTAATCTCATGCATATGGAGCAATTAAATTGGGTAGGAGGGAAAGGAAAAAAGAAAAGAATAAGAGAAATAAATCGTTAAATCTTGAAAAGTACACATCACCCGCACAGACCCTCCTCCACCTAGGAGTCCCCTGTAGATGTTCCCGGTGGGCAGGCTGCATGGTTCCTGTCACTCTGGGGCCCAACGCTGGCCATGATCCCTGGAGGTGCCACCAGATGCCCGTAGCCTGCCAGGAGGGGTCCATGGCACAGGGAGGAGGACCTGGGAGCCTGGGAGGCCCATGGGAGCTTGATCTAGCATCCAGAGGGTCGGCTGGGGGCCCTCTGGGAACAGAGGTGACACGAGAGCTGGAAGAGGTGGCCCAGGGTCAGCACTTCCCCCTTCCTGCTCGTCACCAGTTACCCTGCTTCTTCTGCTTCCAGTCCCCAGCAGCTACTGGGTGTGTGTGGTCTGAAGGGGGAGGGGGGCTGGGGGGGGGCTTTCAGCCATTTCGTATCTCCCATTTGGAGGAGCACATCGATGTGCTCAGCAGTAGCAATTGGTATCTCATAAGTACCCCCAGAGAGTTCAAATAATAGTGTGCAAAGGGTTATAACTGGTTTTGTCTCCAAAGCAAGCAAAAGTTACTAGTAGTTGCCCAGAACGTGACACTGGAGAAAAGTCTGAGATGTATTGGAGTTCAGTAAACAATTAGCAGGTCTGCCACGGGCCTCTATAGAAGAATGACATAGTTCTGCCATGTATGATGGGCTATGTGGACATTTCAAAAAATAAAAAAAACTCCTCTGGTTGTCTTCTGTCGGCCTGGAGAGTGGGTGTTTCTATCTAGAGCTGGCTGTGCCCAGCTGTGCACGTACTAAGTAGAAAGGCCATGGGAGACAAGTATGTAGACTCTTTGCCTCATGGTCCCATCTCCTTGTGGAGCTCAGCTTTTTCTGCTGCCTCAAAGATCATAAAATGTTAATGCTTAAAAATGATCATTCCCATCTTCCTGAATGCAGAAAGGAAGTCACTCAGGCCCAGGGAACCATATGACTTGACCAAATCCCACAAAATAACCAAGTTTTTCTAGCAGGAGGTTGAATATTCTTCTCTGAAGGAGTCTGTGGATTTCCCTAGGGGCTGACCTCTACGCTCTGGTGTCTAATTACATCCCAGCAAAGCTGTAGAATGAGTCATCCAAAGTGAAAATTCTTTCTAGGGCAAATACTCCATCAAATTAGTTTAACTTATATCCCTCAAATTTAATATTCACAAAATATCTAAACACTAATTATACTGGTTCTGGTACATTTTGGAATCAATGGGTATCCAGTACCATACTGTTTTAATTATTGTAGCATTGTAATATATTTTGAAAACAGGAAGTGTGATGTCTCCAGCTTTGTTCTTTTTCCTCAGGATCGCTTTGGCTACTCTGAGTCTTTTGTGGTTCCCTGTAAATTTTAGGGTTTTTGTTTTTTTTCCTATTTCTGTAGGGAAAAAAAAAAGTCACTGGGATTTTGATAAGAATAACACCAAATCTGCAGATCTTTTTAGGTAGTGTGGACATTTTAACAATACTGTCTTCCAATCCAGGTACATGGGGTATCTTTCCATTTCTTTTTGTCTTATTTAATTTCTACCATCAATGTACTGGCATAAGGACAGATATGTAGACCAACAGAACAGAATGGAAAAACCAGAAATAAACCCACACTGATCTTTAGTGAGGCTGCCAAGATTAGGGGTAAGGATAGTGTTTACAACAAATGGTGTTGGGAAAACTGGACATCCATGGACATACGAATGAAATTGGACCTTTATCATACACTGCACACAAAAATGAACTCAAAATGGATGAAAGACTTACAGAAGTCCTGAAACTGTGCAACTCCTAGAAGAAAACATAGGATGACATTTTCACATTAGTATTAGCAGTGAGTTCATGGATATGACATCAAAAGTACAGGTATATACACACACATACAAGTGGGACAACATCAAAATAAAAAGTTTCTGCCCAGTAAAGGCAATAAATAGTCAACAGAGGAAAAGAGCAATTTCTGGAATGGGAGAAAATATTTGCAAACCATACATCTGACAAAGGGGCGATGTCAAAAACATATAAGGAACTCATACAACTCAATAGCAAAAAGAAACAAAAACAAAACAAGACAAACAACCTAATTAAAAATGGGAAAAGCACTTTTGAAGACACAGTTCTCAAAAGACATACAAATGGCCAATAGCTATATTAAAAGGAACTTATCACCATTAATCATCAGAGAAATACAAATCATAATCACAATGAGATACCACCTTACCCCTGTTAGGATGGCTATTACCAAAAAAGACAATCGATAATAAATGTTAGTGAGGATAGAGAGAAATGGGACCCCTTGTAAAATGGTATTGGTGAGAATGTGAAATGGTGTAGTCACTATGAGAAACAGTATGTTGTTAAATTTAAAATATAATCCAAAAAATTAAAAAACAGAACTATCATATGATAATCTAGCAATCCCACTTCTGAGTATATATCCAAAAGAACTGAAATCAGCGTCACAAAGAGATATGTGCACTGCCATGTTCATTGTAGCATTTTCTAATAGTTAAGATATGGAAGGAAAAAACAAATGTCCATTGAAAATATGGCATGCATGCGCGCGCGCGCACGCGCACACACACGCACACGCACGCACACACACACACACACACACACCGGAATATTATCCAGCCTTAAACAAAAGGAAATCTTACCATTGGGACAAAGTGGATGGACCTGAAAAAAAGAAAAAAAGAAAATCCTACCATTTGGGACAACATGCAAATCCTACCTTTGGGGAAAACAGAGTGAAATAAGTTAGTCACAGAAGGACAAACACTGCATGATTCTACTTTTTTAAGTGGTCTAAAATAGGCAAAACTGATAGAAGCAGAAAATAAAATGGTAGCTACCAGAAGACTGGGGGAGTGGTAACAGGGGAGTTGTTCAATGGGTATAAAGTTAGTTAACCCGTATTTTCTGGCGTATAAGACGACCAGGCGTATAAGACGACCCCCTAATTTTACAGTTAAAACATAGGTTTAGGCCTATATTCGCTGTATAAGACTACAGCCTCGGAAGTGGGGGGTAGTCTTATACAGCGAATAAAAGCCTAAACCTAAGTTTTAACTGTAAAATTAGGGGGTCGTCTTATACGCCCGGTCGTCTTATACACCGGAAAATACGGTATATAAAATGAGTAAGTTCTCGACATCTGCTGTACATACAACACAAGCCTAGTTAACAACATGGTATCTTGCACTTAAAATTTTAAGAGGCTAGATCTCATGTTAATTGTTCTTACCACACCCATACATACACACACATAAAAGATACAAGGAAACATTTGGAGGTGATAGACATGTTTCTTAATGTCACTGTGATGATGGTGTCACCGCATATGGTATGCGTATGTCTAAACTCATTAGATTATATCCATTAAGTAGGGCTGTATTTGTATGTTAGTTATACCTTAATACAGAAAGATTATTGTAGTATTACATTTTTAACAGGACATTCTGAGGAAGCATATACTTGCTGGAAGCTTTGCTGGCTTCACAATAACTTCGTGAAGTAGGTTGCTAGGATCTTCATTTACGTAAAATAAATGCAAGGGCCTCGCCATTAACTGAGAGTTGCACTGCAGTCATCAGCAGAAAGATTAGAATTTAGGCTTCTTTACTTTCATCACTAAAGCACATTGCTTTTTTTGTTATTGTACTACCAGATCTTTCAATATAGAGCTCGCCACATAGTGTTCACTGATTTCTCAAAGACTCTAAATGCCTCTCTATGTGCCTTAGAGGAATACCTCTAAAAAATGGAAACAATAATGACTGGGTAAACCACTATCCAGTGCTAAAATAACAAAATGCCCAAGCTAGACAGATTTCCTAAGAGCTCTATTTTTTTAAATATGGCTGCCTAGACTATTAGATACATGCATGTGTGAAACCAAAAAGAGAAGAAGAAACTGAAGTCCTTATTCTACAGACATCTATTGCATATCCAACATCTATCGGGCACATTTTCCTAGGAGTATGATGCAAGAGGAATGAGATATGGTCCCTGACCCAACAAGTTTGTGGGGGGAGACAGGCACATAAACGATGGCATTGCTCCATGTGGGAAGGTTAGAAGTATGAAGAGGTTACCATGAGAACACAGAGGCAGGGCACCTCTCCTGAATCAGGGACTCATCAAAGGCTTCAGGAAGGTGAAAACCACTGAACTAAGGTTTGAAAAATGACTTGAGTTAGTCAGTTGAAGAAAACAGAACAGATGGGTAAGGAGTAGGGTGGGACAGGAAAAGGAGACTATGAAGCTACTATCATAAGCAAAGCATAAAACAGAAAAATGGGTATGAGAAGACATGAGCAATTCTGTGTTATCAGAACATGAAGTACTCAGCAGGGAATGGCTGGAAGTGAGATCTGAGAAATAGGCAAGGGGTTAATGTCACAAAAGAAAAATGCAGGATCTTATCCAACAGGAGATAATAGGCAATAAAAGTCAGAAAGGTGCACAAAGGGTGATGAGAATCTAAATAAAAGACAGCAATAATATCCTAAAGAATCTTACAAGTGATAATGGAAGAAATATTGAGAGAGAGCAGGAGCTAAGGAAATAATTCTTAAATAATTAAGAATATCAATAAAACAAAATGTCATAGGAAGGAAACTCCTGCTGCTAGATAAATGAGATTAAATTACATAAATTAGAGCATTTATCTTCATAGTAGGAAAATATGTGCTTAAGTGCTAAGATTATTTGTCTCATCAAGAACCATTTGAAAATTCATTACAAATACTTTTATAGGACAATAGTTTACTATTTAGTACCAAAGTTAGCAAGATCTTTTTTACCCACCCTTTGTAGTCATAGGAGTTTATTCTTATCATTTAATAAATCAATACTGATTAGTAAATTACAATAGCATATAGGTGAAAATATAGATTAGAAAAGTAAATCTTTTTGCCCCTTACCACAAGCTGATAGTATTTTTTGAATAGGCAGAGGAGAGAACAAATCGTATAATATAAACCATTGAGTTATTAATAAGTATAAGTAAGATAAAAAACTTTGAAAACACTCATGCAATTCTAGGTGTGTAAACTTGGTCTTTCTCATTTCTTAGAAATTTAGTCCAGTTTGCCTTATTTCTCTCAAATACAGAGGTTTGGCTTCAGTTGACTTCTACTTCTCCAGCCCAATTAACAAAACGAATTCTGAGATTTTTCCGTAAAATTCAGGGTGAGATAGGCTGAGAGGCAGAAAGAATAAACTTTCAAGTGAATTGAATCCTTCTGCTTTCACTGTCTTCTAAAATTCCCAACTGAAATGCAAAGAATTAAAAAGCCTCGAGGTCCTTTTACTTGAAACCTGTTTTGGGTGGCAGTTGTGAAGGATTTCCACCTACTGCACAAGATACCTTTCCAGAGTCAGACAATTACATTTTTTAACAAGCTTTAGTTTTTATTATTGTATACTTTAAAAACAGAAAAAATAAAAGAGGTGTTTTTATAAATCACAAATGTTCTTTCTATTTGAAAAGCTCATATTTCCCAGACTACAGATTCGAATCTGGAGGGTCCTACAGTGAGAAGCACCCATGTACACAAGCCCCTTTGTCCTGCAAAAGGTGAAATAAAATGGAGCCACTTATGTTAAGGGTTTCAAAATGATGCTGAAGGCTATTAAGGAGGTGGGTGTTATGCACGCAAGTCCTCATTGGACAGAACCAGAAACTTTTGAACTGGGCCAAACCACAAATATTCCAAGGATTCTGCACAGAACACCTGCTTCTTGCTCCACTGAAGGACATTTGCATAGTGATAGCCTTGGCAACCACTTACATTTAACCAAGACTAACTTTCTCTTTTCAATAACAATCAAAACTCTTTGCAAACAACATATGTAAACATTCCATATCTTTTTTTCCTTTTAAAGACTCATGGTTTTATTGCTTCTTGGCCTTCAGGCTAAGATCAGGTCACAGTCATTTGCTGATTTTTCTCCCTGGAGGGATACTATTTGGGTGGCTACCCAAATCTGTGTACCCCAAATTGCAAGGCTTTAATATCAAGTCAATACTTTTGCTTGATTATTGACTCTGACAATTTTATGTTGACAATTGCAACTTCCCAATATATTCAGGGCAACTAATTGAGTACAAAAAAAGAAGAGCCAAAGTCCCTTCCAGTTGAAGAGGCTTTCTCAGATGGAGAGGGAATTTTGCCCTCTGCTCCCTACTTCCCTAGACGAGTGCTGGGCCTGTGCTTTTCTTGAAAATTTAAACGGAGTCCCCTGTTTTGTTTCCTGAACACATACACATACAGCCTTCTTTGCCCAAGTGTCTTAAGCCGAATTGTCCACTTTGAAAATTCATTTCAGTTAAATAAATGTGACAAGATGGGAGTTTTTTATTCCTTTTACTTTTAGTCTTTTTCTATCAGTTCACTTTGCCACAAGGGAGTAAAATGGCATGACAGTCACAAAGATATGCAGTCAGATTATCTTCAAAAGAGCCTGTTGAAAGAAGCATAGTTGACTGATGACCCAGCGCTGAGTCCTGAGAACCAGTCTTCTTGAGGACAAAGACTGAGCATCACAGGGAAACTGGTTCTGTCCTATCGCCACCAAATGTAGGATTGTTCTAGTCACGCTGACTGGAGGGCCCCTATCAGCTTGACTGAAACTTTCCAGAATGGCACCACACACTGAGGCTCTCCCTGCCCAATCTTTTTCTCTTTTGTGCCTTTTACAGGCTTCCAATCTGGGTCCCAGCCTGAAGCCTCTCTCGGCTTATTGTTCCTTCTTTACCCTTCTCAGGAATTTCCTCATAAATCTTATCCCATCTGTTTCTCTGCAGGATGTGAATAAAGAGTGACTTTGCTTACCGTACATAACCAATGAACATTGTATTCTAATGGGGGTTCAATATTACAAAAGAAAACTTTGTGTGCCCTGTAGACATTTCTTTTTGAAGACTACAGACGACCATAGCTTCACAGAGTGCTTAAGAAGATGACATTACCTGTTCAAGGAACTGGAAAGCTGAAAAGAATCAGAGGAAGAGGAAAACAAGAAGTCTATAAAAATGGGGAAAGGAGACCAGTGAGAGGGTGGTCCATGGAAAGGGAGATTAGCCAGGAATTTACAAAGTCATGTTACTGTTAAAAAAAAAAGTAGGTCCTAAGTATAGAATATATAAGAAGAAACACGGTCTTAAGAAACAAGAAGCAATCTACTGACATAAACACGAATCATGCACTTACTAAGTGATGATTTCTATCATAAAGTTGTTTTAAAAGGCTGAGGAAAAGCAGCAAAAGCACAAAGGAGCAAGGATGATTTTCAATTTCTCAGTGATTCTCAACCAAGTAGCGTGGCACAGACACCAAGATAAAGACATTAAGGGCACAGGCTACAGAAGCAGCAGATGTGGGCATGACACCTGCTTTTGCCACTCATCTTGGGTGAGTTATTTAATATTCTGATCCTAAATGTCCTTATTCAATAATAGAGACAATAACAGGTTATTGACCAGTAGTGAATGGATGACAAACACAAGGAACACAGCAACTAAAGCTAACATTTACTGAACAGTAACTCTTTACCACAGTTTATACTAAAGGCTTTATGTAAAGTATCTGAATTAATTCAAAGTGATTATTACCCTAAGGTATGAGGTGTCATAAAGGAGTTACTGATGCAAGTTATAGAACTAAATCTAGAGATTTTTCAAAACTAATAAAAATCAAAGCACACGATAGGCTATGTTACTGTTTAAGGAAATTTTTTATCTTATTGTTCAAAATGCTACCCTTTCACAAGAATATCTACATTAATTTATAAGAAACCTTTCCAGATGGCAAATAACTTGTAACTTGTATTGCAATAGCCACCCTAATGGAATCTGACATATAGAAGACATTCATAAATAATGAAACAATTACAAGCTTGAAGATGGTAACTTAGTCTTCATTTTCTCCTTTTCTTCATTGGCAATCATCCAAAACCAACTAGGAGAACAAGAAAGAAAATCACTATTTCAATTTTTGTGAAAACAGGAAAAAGCTAAAACCCCAAAACACAAAATAGCTGGTATACAAGCTGTCAAAAACAGTGAAACTAGAGCAGAAATGAGAGTGGGAAGAAGTAAAAAGAGAAGCCACAGTGCAACAGAAACAGCAAGCAGAACAAGCTTCTTAAAGAAAAGGAAAGGAAAGCAGCAAACCTTGAGGTACAAAATCTAACCTCTTAACTCGTGATGAGAGAAACAAGATGAACAACATATAGCGGATACTTTCTAGAGCCATTTAGCTCTAAGAAGCAGAGGAGGTAAGACTACAGGAAGAATCACATATCAACAAGCCATACTTGTAATTAGTAGCCCATCTGTTTCAGGGACAGAAGGGGGAGAAAAAACTTCATAGATCCTACTTATATCTATTGACTGAGAAGAAGTAAAGGCCAAACGAACTTACATACACACACTCATAAAAATTTCAACTAACCTGGAACATAGTTGTGGCTCTCCAAAGTATGAGTTTCAGACCAATGTAAAAGTTCACTTATTTCAAAAATGGATAATCAAAAAGAAACCAGCACAGGATCTACACAAATCCACCACAAGAAAGGGGGATAGAAATAAGAGGGGGAAAAAAAAATCAGATTAAAAAAAAGGAAAAAAAATGGTCACCATAGAGCAGCTGAAGCTTTGACCATATCTTTAGCAATATATTCATAAATTAACAAAATATTACCATTTGTAAAGAAGAAATAAAGCCACAATTCATGAACCAAGAGAAATAGGAAGAAAAGCAGAGAAAATGAAAAGAGAAAGTAAATAATAGGAGATAAAATATGAACTGATAAAGCTCAGGAAAAAAATGGAAGAAAAAGTAAAACCATCACAGAAATGAAGACAAATGAAAAGACACACAATAAAGTGTATCACGTAGGGAAGAAAGAAACCTTCTACTCTCAAACTTCTTTTGGCTGGTCAAATAAACATGAGGCCAATTAGTAAGAGCAAATGGTACAAGGATAAAAGCAAGCATAATATTTTTTAAAATCTTGAAAAGAATTAGGAGATTCATTTCCACCTAGGATGTAAAAGATTGAAAAAGACTATAAATCTGTGTGAAAAACCATGAAAGAATACCAGATAAACATGCAAAAAATAAGAAGGCTGTCTAGAAAGTATCCAGCTATGTAATATGAAAAATAGGGGCATTTATGGTTGGATTTTTTTTCTGGACAGTCCTTATATACATAGTTTTCTTTAAAGTCATTGAAGATCGGTAGACACAAAGTCTAAACAAATTGAATTATAAAAAGGAACAAGCCGCTTGTAGGTGAGCAAAGATCCATGGTCACCGTTATCTCTAGGAGGTATTTGCTAGGGCTGGAAGCATGGAAAAGTATAGGAAGTGTACCTTCGCTGAGACAAGTGGAAACCAGCTTAACTCTTTATTTTCTTTTAAAGATTTATTTTACTGTTTGAGAGAAGGTGAGAGAGAAAGAGACAGAGATAGAGATAGAGATAGAGAGAGAGAGAGAGAGAGAGAGAGAGAGAGAGAAAGAGAGAGAGAGAGAAGTGGGGAGGGCCCAGAGCAATCTCCATAGTTGTACATCATTAGTTGTAACATGGTTTCATTCCACACAGGTAGATGTGGGGTCACTTGGGGCGGGAATCAAACTGAGGGCCTCCTACATGGGAGGCAAGAACATTCCCCACCATTCTGGTTACCGGTTATGCTGCAGTTCAGCATATGGGTTTGCAGGGGCCGGGGCTGGGATTTGATCCCCAGACTTCACGGTTGCAAGGCAAGAGCTCAACCTACTGAGCGATCCCACCACCCCAAATTTAATTCTTAATGGCTATACGTTGTTTGGCATGGTGGGACTAGAATGAGGAGCCCCAAATTCAGGGCTACTATTTCCTATATACCAATTTTCTTCCACAAGACTTTGCATGGAGACTTCTCTGGAAGACAGAGAAAGATCTTGTACACTTGCAATGTTAAGAGTCAAAAGAAATATGAAGAAATAATAGATAAAGGATAAAAGACAGTAACCACACATTCAAGTTTAGCAAACCATAAGCAGAATAAATGAAAAAATTCACTTCTAGGTTCATTATAGTGAAAATTAAAAGGAAAAGAAAAATCTTACAAGCAACTAAAAAAAAAGACACAACATCAGGGTAAAAAATAAAAATTACAGCTGACTTCTCATCAAAATAATGGAAACCATGATAAAAAGGAAAGCATTTTTAAATGCTATAATGAAAAACTATTAATTTTAAATTTCACTAAATATACCCTTCAAAAATAAGACAAAAATAAAGATATGTTTAGATAAATAGATGTTAAGTGAATTTGTCTTTACCAGAGCCACTCTCTAAGAAATACTTAAGGAAGTTCTTCAGGCTGAAGAGAAATGATCTCAAATGGAAATCCAGATCTGCAGGAAATCCAGATCTGAGGACATTACAAGGAATAAGTATATGGGTAAATATAAAAGACATTTATTTATATACTTATAAATAAAAATACTGATCATTTGAATTAAAAGTAGCATTTAAGTAAATAAGAGATGAATTATTTAATAAGTAGTATTGGAACAGCTGGGTAGTAATCTAGAAAAAAATTAAGTTGGATACATTCTTCATACTGTATATTAATATAAATTTCAAATGAATAATATATTACCGTGAAACCACAAGGAACTGGAATCATTTATGGAGAACACATCTGTTAGTCCAAATATAGGGAAGACCTTTGTAAAATGACTTTAATGTCAGAAACATGAAGTTTTAAAGTTTAATTCATTCACTCATAAAAGTCAAACTTTTGTACTTAGCAAATATATAAAGTCAAAGACATCCAAGAAATGTTTTGCAAATTATATTATACAGAATGGGTTACTCGTGCTAAAAAATTAAAGATATACTACAAATTAATAAAGTTAACATTCCAGCAGAAAAATAGGCAAAGGCCATTAAAGAGCACTCACCATTCACAGAGAAATGCATGACAAGGTATTCTCCCTTACATATTACAAAAATGCAAATTAAAATTACATAAGAGACCATTTTTCACCCAAAGTGGTCACCATACATTCATCTAAAAGATGTATTTGGCGAGGCTGTGAGAACTCTCTTTCATCACTGCTTATGGAAGTGGGGTTTGGTAATAACCATTTGGGATGGAAATTTAGTTAGTATCCATAAAAATTACAAATAAATGTATTCTTTGACTCAGCATTTCCATTTCTGTAAATTTCGCTTACAGAAACAATCAAGCAACTACAACTTTAGTCAACAAAGTATTTGTAAAAGCAAAATGAATAGAAACAACCTAAACATCTGCCTATAAGAAACTGGCTAAATAAATTATTACATTCCTATAAAAAAGAATGACAAAGTACTTTATGCAGTGATATGGCAAGTCCTCAACTAAATATGTTGTTAAGTAAAAAATAATTAAAGTGAAGACCGTGTGTATTACAGGAAAATATTAAGAAAAGGAAAGAAACATACCTTTGCTTGAATATGCATAAATATCTGGAGGATAACCACTAGACTGGTAACACTGAAAATCTTCAGAAAGGGGTAGAAAGCAGGCACTGTATAGATGGAAGATTGGGTTCTAGGGAGACTTTTAACTTTATATCCTTTTGTAATTTTTGATTTTTGAGCAGTAACTATTACCTATTTAAACCATATGTAAATAAAAAATAACCTCTAAAAGTAAACATATTATTATTATATCTTGGTCATGCATAATTTGGTTGCAAGATTAAGGAAGAGTTGTTGCAAAGATGGAGGCAATGTCTCCATTCTCTCTTCCTTTTCCTTGTGCAGAAAATGAAAACACAACACGGAAACTGGGAAAGGCAGGCCCTGCTTTGTCCCCCTCCGTCCCTGAGAAGCTCACCCCTCCATTGCCTCCTGCGTCTTGCTCCATTCTCCTGAGGCACAGCTGCCTCTAGAAGGCTCCTAGTCCTGTCCTCCCATAGTTTAGGCTCACACATGGCTTTTCAGCAGCACGACACTAACTCTCGCCACATTTCTACACGACTTTTCAGCTCCAGCTGCTTCCCTTGTCTTACTGACTCTGTCTTTACACCTTAATTCCATAAGCCTACAAGAAAAACTCTTAACTGGCCTGGCAAACAACGCCCCTGGACATGGATGGGCGATATCACAGAACTCTCCCTCAGTGCTAAGGGTAGAGCTGCTTATCCCGAAAAAGGAACAAATAATGGGCATCTCTCAACAACAAGGACAGACGTGAATTAAAATGGCAGCGGGGGGATTTGGTATAAACCCTAGTGTTCTTTTCCCCTGCCTTTACAGTGGGAACAGATCATGAGAGATAATTAGATGGTACCAGGTATCACACTGTAAGTTTTATGCCTCAGGTTACTAGTGATCTATTGATGTGTAACGGTATCACCAGAAACTTGGCATCTTAAAACAACACACATTTATCATCTCACAGCTCCTATGGGTCGGGAGGCCAGGGACTGCTTAGGGCCAGGACTGGGTTCTCATCTGAGGCTCTACTGGGAAAGGCTCCACTTCCAAGCTGCAAGCTGAAGGTCTCAGTTTCTTGCTGACCAGTGATTGCTCTCAGTTCCTTGCCACATGGCTCTCTCCGCAGGAAAGTATACAACATGGAACCTTGTTTCATCAAACCCAGCAGGGGGGAAAGCATCTCTAAGCATCTCTACAACCTGGAAGTTATGGTCTTATATAACATAGTCAGATACACATAACCCTGTACATCCCATCCTTGTTGTTATATTCTATTAGTTAGAAGCAAGTCACAGGTTCCTCTCATGCTAAGTGGGAGGGGACTACACAGAAGTGTGGACAGCAGGAGGTAGGGATCCGGTCCACTATACTCAGCACCTCTAATCCCAAATCCTACCATTGATGAAACTTCAAGTAGTTGTTTGACTTCTCTATTTCAATAGTCACCTCCTGATAGCTTGTTTTCTGCAGCTAAATTATAAATACACCCTGGGCATGGATGGTTTGTTAACTATCTGTTGGTTGAGCTCTTTGTTCGTAATCCACACCCCATCCCTATTCCACCCACTACCAGTTCAATTAAGTGACTGAAAACTCTTAGCTGAATGCATGTCTCCGTTATTTCTGTCTCCAGTTGAGAGTTGTGTTCAGTATTAAGGATGTCCCTTGGAAAGAAATCTCTAGAAGGCAGACTGGGAAAAAGTTGGCCCTGTACTTCAAATCAAGGAGGCTGTATTTAGAGGGGCCAATGACACTTCTTATATCACACTGCTAAGCCAAACCCCTCAATAATCTTAGCTCCAGAATCATTTCCAAGAGTAGAAAGTGAAAAAGCATTTGAATTTACAGTTTCAGTTAACCAATGTAAAAACCTCCCTTAAGAATTTTTTTCATGTTACCTTAGTTCTTAGACCTTTTAGAAATTCTAAATTCAACTCCACAAAGAACATCTCTAGGAACTTTACTCTTCCAAGAAAACTATTTCAAATTTTCTTTTGTAGAAACACTATATGCCAAATGTTTTGCAGCAGTGTTGTTTGTGGTAATAGAGCAAAACTCACAGTATGCTTTTCCATTCAACTGTGAACAAAACAACATCAGTAATAACAATAAACCCCATTTCTAAAACAATATCTATACAGACTGGTTGGTTCTAGCAAGAGTCCTTATATGGCAAAAGAAAAAGAAAAATCGTTGGCTTTTAGTCTCGTACATGTTCTACTTCTTATTCCCTAAACCTTTCTATAGCCATGAAGATTTCTTTAACAATAAAAACAACTACATCTAAAAAAAAATTACTAGACTCAAACACTTGTCCTTGAGGTATTTCACATTGTAAATAAAAACCAATTTGACCATATAACACAGAAGCAGAGAGAGGTAAAGAGATAAAAACATTGTCCAGCTCACTCTGTTTATTAATTGCTATCTCTTCCACTTATTTTCTTCCGCTTCTTCCTTTTTGAAGCCTTGAAAAGTATTACTTTCTATTTTCTCTGTCACTATTTCTAAATTAGCCTTTAAAACTGCTTTTACCATGAGGCAGGGCTGAGCATTGGAACAAAGAAAAATGTTCACAATAGTGTAAGCGGGGGAACAGAAATCAGAAAAGTTTGAGTATGAGTCCAGCTTGTTTCTATAGACACACACAATAAATTATAAATATATATATTTAGTTTTACCATTTAAATCTATTCATCTTAATCATTTAATGTATTAAGTATATTAATAACATGGAGAGATTAAAGTGCTAGAAAAATACCTATTAAATTTATAATAGAGGGCCTGTGAGAAAAGATGGAAATTGGAAAATGGGACATTCACTTGATAGATATGAATTCCCTTGCTTTTTAATAAGCAATGTCCATTACTTTTACAAAGAGAGAAGGACATGCTTTCAAATTGCTTCTCTTGCACAATATCCAATTATTCCCCAAACTGTCCAATCTATATTCTGCTTCTTACTCATATGCCACAGGATTTTGACAAGAATGAAGTTTGGAGGCGACAGCTCTCTCTTCTACTACCATAAAATATCATTACCTCAAGAAAAAAAAAATGCTACCGAAAATGCAGACCTAAATGCATCTTCCATTTAGAACTTGTCAAATGCTTCCTGTCCATATTTCCGTGACACCTATATCCTTATAATCTTCTCCCAGGTCCCAGCTGTTCACGTAAGTGCGCCTGCCACTGTCAAGTTTATGACGTTAGCTAGTGAATGCTTCCCCTGGGAAAGCTAATGGGCCATTATAAAAAATCAATTATAAAAAACAACAACACTGCACAGATGGGAAGCCAAAGAATAATTTAAAAAAACAATAACTAAAATCATAAACCTCGTCGTACTTGGAAAGGACTTTTATACTTCTCGTGCTTTTTTTGCCCATTCTCTCTTCAGATTTGCACAATGATTTCAGGAGCTTAGAGATGTAAGTACAAAGTCTGCTTTTTGCCACTTTGCATTTCCATGATTTGCTCTCATAACGCCGCTAAAATCCTTACACTTCGTTTTTTCCTGATTAATTTGCTTAATCATCAGTTCACCTGCAATCTCCAAAGAAACTCAGTTCTTTTCTGTCTAGGGAACATAGCTGAAATAAGCAGTTTTCCTCTCCTGGGAAAAAAACTCAGCATAGAAGCATGGCAGTTGGAGTCAGAACGACTTCTGATCTAATCTTGGTTCTGCCACTTACTAGCTCATGCAGCCCTGGTCAAATTGCTGAACCCTCTAAGCCTCAATTTTCCCATCCACAAGACAGGGATCGAAATTCCTACTTATTAGGGCTGCCGTAAGGATTGTGTGAGAGCCCGCGATATAGCAGGGGGCTGAAGGAAACCTCACAAAGCATTGGGAATCTGGCAAAATCCTTTCCCTGGCCCCATCTGCTGGAGATAGAGAGTAAAGTCATGTTTATAATTAAAATACAGGACTTCCAACATGTAGTTGTTCTGTGGTCTCACATTATTTACAGGCAGGCAGTCATAATACAGAAATTGATTGTATCAATTTCTCTGCATAATGACAAGAGAAAGCGAGAGAACCAACTTGACTCATGCAGCTAACTGTTAACAGAACTTCAGACTTGGGAGTCCATAAAACCAAGACAGAGGATGTGCAGAATGAATGGGTAGTGAAGAGGGAAGCAATAGAGGCCAAGAGCCCCAATCACGAGGAAATAGCTGTCACCTGGGTGTGAGTTCCTAAGGGGTGTGGCAGTGGGAAGACAGCAGATTTTATGAGCCTATAAAAAAATGCCATCCAAATGTCAGCTGAAATTGCCTTTTCCTTTCAGATTTACATAAAGTTGATTCTAGCTCTCAATATGTAGGAAATCCAACACCATTCTTAAACCTTCTGCAAATTTCCAGGGACCTACATACTCATGGTCACGTCTGGCTCCATTTCTATTTCCAGGGAAATTTCTTTTCTGCCTCAGAACCCAGGTTTCCTTTCTCTATCTGCTCCATATTAACCAGTTATAGACATATTTGTGTTTAGCAAACTTTGTTGAAGGTTTGGAGTAATGATGTTATACAAGGCTCCTAAGCAAATCATTTAAATTGAAAATTAGACAGCCATGCTCTGGCAAGTTCTGACACCAACAACTCTTCACTCGGAGCCAGCTTCCCATTATATTGCTTGGACCCCTTTTTCCCCTGAGTCTCTGTTACCTTCCAATTTCCCTTCTATTACAGAAAAATGCTAAATTTCCACCTGTTCCACAGCCCTGGGCCTGTATTTACATAACCAGATATTCATTAATGAGATCCATTAAAATCAAGACCCATCTATTTTGGGTCGATTTTCCCTTCTATGACATAGATAGACTGTCAAAGACTAAAGTTGTTACTGGAACCCCAGTGTTATTTCTTTAGGCTGACATGCTCTCACCCAAAGAAATGCATGAGCTGGAGTTTGCAGTATAGAAAAAGTTAGTTGAATACTGAGTTGGCCAATACAGGGACAGGGAGCTAATGTTCTCAAGAAACTGACCAATGGCGTGTAGGTTACAGATTATATAGGGCAAAATCACCAGACACCATGAGTTAGGTGTCTACTGGGAACTGATTGGTTGGAGTTGAGGTAACATAATGAATCATCATTTTTTCACATCTGGAGGGCAGCTCTGAAGTCTTTTTGGGTGTCCATACATCTTGTATTATGGGCTCAGGAGCTGAAACGTAACTTAGGTCAAGATGTTATCTTTAGACTGCCAGAGGTCAGGACCTTGTAACCATTAATCAGGTCCAGGCTACTGTCTTCTGCTGCCTCTGAAGTTGATTATCCACTGGAAAGGTAGGCCTCTGAGGGGTATGAAGAGAGAAACATGATTTTTAGAACTAAGATTAAAATTAAATTTAATCAAAGTCATAGGGACTGTTGGTTTCAAAGTTTCAGGTGTTTATTTCTCTCTATCCCACAAAGCCCCTGCAACTAAAAGGGCACAGTATAGATATTTACGTTCGACCCAAAATAGACAGTGCCAACCCTCCTCATAGTTCCTTCCCAAACTCACACTTACCCTAAAAGGCAGAAGTAGCTAGTTATTTTTACGTTAAGTTGCATTCTTTAATCCCGTTACTCAATATGATTGAGACTGATTACTTATGAATATTAAAAAAGAAAGACAATTCAAAAATAATATTTCTCAAAACAGGGAACATGGGAAGAAGAAGTGGTTGGGAAGCATGATGAACTGTTTAGTTTTGTATTCTCTGTCCCTAACATCCCTTGTGTTGACCTTGCAGACATGTTCAGTGGTGAGCTGGACATTCAGGCTCAGAGCAGAAGAGGTGGTCAGGACTGGAGCTTAAGTGACAGAGAGAGAAGAACATAAAAGTGAAGACTAAAACTACAAGAAAAGCTGTGTTCTTCAAAGAGAAAGGAATGAAAGAAAATAAGGAAAGAACAATGACTGAGCCTTAGAAAATGCCTAGGCTTAGCAGTTGGCAGGACGAAGAGAAAAAAATGACACCTAAGAAGCCTGAATATTGTTGAGATTGGAAAAGAATCAAAAGAGAACCCAAATAATGTGCTGTCACAAAAGGAACAGGGACAGAAAAATTCAAGGGAGAAGAGTGGTCCTATGAGGCTCCAGATAGGTCAAAGGTAATTGCCTCAAAAGGTCTGCAAGGATTTCTTACCACTTTAGTTTTGCAATGTGTTGGGAATAAAGGTCAGGCTGCAAGATGGTAGTAGCAACAGTAGTAGCATGCATTTAATGGTTATTGAACCCTTGACTTGTGCCTACCCTTGCCTGAATGTTCACTTAATTTTGAAGTTTAGATAAATATTGAACAATTTTTAGTATATGTTTCATTTCAGAAAAATAGTATTTTTTAGTATAAGCATCTTTAATTTCAGATAAAGCATCTGAAATTCAAATTTAACTGGGCACCCTGGTTGTTTTTTTTTTATTTTTTTAATTTAATTTATTGGGGTGACAGTGGTTGGTAAAATTAAATAGGTTCCAGGTGTACAACTCTACAATACATCTATGTGTTGCACTGTGTGCTCACCACCCAGAATCAGTTTTTTCCCCCCATCATCCTGTATTTTTATTTGTTAAATCTAGCAACCCCACATATATGAGGCACTGTGCTAAGCATTTTACACACATTAACTCATTTAATCCTTATAACACGCAACTCATTCAGCAAGTAAGGTTGTTGTGTTTTATTCCTCTCTTCCCCCAGAAAGCCTTATAGGTTCTGTACTAACAATAAAGAATACTTCTAATTTTACATATTTGCATTGATTAATATAGCTATTTATTAAGACACTGGTGCTGGGAATACAACAGGGAACAAAACAAATACTATTCCTTCCCTTAGGGAGGTATGATATAGTCTCTCTTAGCCCCTCATTAAAAGAAACCAGTATGATCACTAAATCTGCATGTGTGTGTGTGTCATTGTGTGTGTGTGTTGATGAGAGGTTTACTAAATCTCAAAAGAATCTTCAAAAGCCACTCAAGGTTATTAGGAACATTCAAGTCACCTTTTATTTCACATGAGTAACTATTTAGGATATAAGTTTAAACAGAGAGTTTAAATCGAGAATGGGTATTTCTGTGATATCTTAAAAGTATAAAGCAGAAAACAGTGATGTTGAATGATAAGTTATATCTAACTTATCTGACCTAGTGATCTTATTAAAATGTTTTGAATTTGCCCTATGTAAGTAAGGCAAACATGGGTCCTTAAGTTAGCACATGGTTGGTTTGGGAACTGCTGAACATATTAGAACTTCTAAATCAATATCTTAAGAAGCTACATTGTTAACAGAGATCTCACAACTTGTACATAAACCATGTAAGTAGTGGACTTTGAAGTCTACTCTTGATTATAGAAGTGCTTAGGGATACAGTGAAATGAGCTGGAATGAAATATGACAACCCAAGATACTTTTCCTACTTCATCATTTACCAACATTTTATTTTAGATAAGCATTCTTTCTCTCTGAACCTAAATGTTATCTGTAACAATCCTTGCCTATTACAAATGGTCACTGTGTGAGTTAATCAATATGAATATAAAGTATAAATCCTATGTAAGTGTAAGGAGACCTCATTATTATTAATTATCTGCAAGAATATAAAGAAATATGGTTCATGTAATACAAATTTGATTAAGATGAATTTGGAATTCACCTGATACAAACTAATTTTAATTGACAATGTGATGACATTTTAAAGACATTATAGTATAATGCAAAGCATTTTGTCTCATTTCAGCCACCAACTAGCTGTGTTAGAAGTTTCCTCATCTGAAAAATGAGAGCATTATACTCAGTGACCCTTTCAATGTCTGTCCCATCTCTCTGGTACTGGATATATGGTAACAGTGAGAGAAGATGGTATGCCTGAGCATTCTGGGTGATGAGGTAAAGTTAGCCTAGACTTGAATTGCTGTTGGAGAGGATTCAGAGTGAATAATTGACACATGTATTAAGAAATTAAAATTGTAATATATCAACAGAAGGCAACTGCTGGATTCCTCTTCCCTCAACCATATCTTTCTCTAGTAGAATTCTGCCTGATAACTTGTCTAAGAATTCTTTGCCCAATCCCAGGTCACAGAGATTTTTCTCCTATATTTGCTCCTAAAACCAAAATAGTTCTACATTTTATGTTTACAATGGTGGCCTGTTTTCAGTTAATTTTTTGTACAAGAAGGTTTAGGTCCAAGGTCCTCTTTTAAGTCTGAAATAATTCTTCAGTCTTTCCTTGTTTTTCATGACACTGTATTTTTTAAAGACCACAATTTGGTTGTTTTCAGATCATTGCTCATTTGGTGTGTCTAATCATCCTCATGACTCGGTTTAGATTATGCACTTTTGTCAGGACAACTACAAAATGATCTGTAACCTCTCAGTATATGTATCAGAGGGCCTATGATAAACTGACTCATCATTTTGCAATATATATAATACTATTTGGATTCTTTTCAAACCTTGAAATTATTCATGCCCTCAGGTCCAGATCGGATTTTTTTCTGATAAAATCTCTAATTTTTTAGCCTTTTTCTAGTATTTGCTTACCTTTATTTATACAATGTAGGAAATATTTTATCTATCAATATTTAACTATCTAAGAAAACATATATATGTATATTTATACATTTCTATGTAGAACATTCCCCTGATAATATCATTTTATGTAGTATGATAAATAGCATTAGCATTTATTGCATTAAAGTGATTTTTGCCCTTCGTATTTTTCCTATATAAAACAAAACATATGGCTTTTTTGACTCAAGTTTGATTTCTTTCCCTACTCTGTGAGTCATAGCCCTTGACAGATAAGAGGTTCTCAATAGTAGGTCTATGTACTGCTCCATTCACCATGGTGGTTTTCATTAAAAATTATAAATGAGGATATAAAGTCGCTTAAAAGCATCCCTGAATAATACAATCAGATAAATTGCTAGATCAGCTGCTATGGTTTTTACACTAAAAAGTAGAAAATTACTTAACATTTTCTTAGTACAGCATTTGTTTAACTAAACACTGGCTCTCATATTTACCCTCTCCTCTCTCTGGGCAGGAAGATAGCAATATGCTTCTAGTAACAAAATTAAAAATGTTTGATTATGATACCTGTGTTCTCTTCCAACACTAATCTTGCTTGTGACCAAGAATTAATACAAAGTTAGCCCAACATTGTTCTCTTCAGTGATACTAATACTGATTTCGAAGCACATTTTAATCTCAGTGATGTGTAGAAGTTACTTTGTGATACAGTGAGTGCTAGATGCATATCGCAGCTAACTATCCCAACTATGCAAATGAAGCTATGACATCTGTAATTAGAAAGAATCTCACTGCAAGTCATTTGGCAGGAATAAGCATCCTCACTGTACTTCAGGAAAGTCTTTTTAATTAACAAGGTCAAATAATTTTAAAAGCTTAACGAGCAATTGCACTAAAACCAATGATAGCACAAAGATGATTCATCATAATTTTTTTCCCCTCAGATTTAATTTCTAATTATAACGTAGGCAGGGTTATGATTAAGGTTCTGCCCTTATAAATATAGCATTTTCATTACAAAATGAATCTATCCTCTGCCTAATGCTATGCTTTCTATTATAATTAGTGGAAAGAGGAAAGATGAACTGACATTTATTAAAGATCATTAATATAAGAATTTTCTTATATATTAACTCATATAATATATATAGAGAGAGCATTATAAGGTAGCTATTATTATTATTATGTATTGTTATATCCACATTTTTAATATGAGGAAACAGACTTAGGTATGTTCAGAAACTTCTCCAAAGATAACAGAGATAAGAGAAAGAATTTGGGTTGAACCCAATTAATAGTCTTTAATACCTTTTCCACTACATCACATTGTCTTTTTTAAAATGCAGCTATATATTATTAATTCACTGTCCAAAACTAGATTATTTTAACTTATATTTCTATTTATGCATTTGATTTAAAAATTGATAAGTTATATGCATCTTATATTATTAATATGTATTTGAGTTTTAGTCTTTATTTGATTTCATATCATGATTTCTGATGTCCAGCTCATTTACAAATGGAAAACGTCTGTAAATAGCTATAATACCCATCTACTTGTTACACCTGCTATGTCTTCATTATACCCATGACTTCTGGTCATTGCCCGAAGAAATGGGGGGAAAATAAGAGTTCTGAGTCTGACAATAACAACCATTAGTGTCTTGAGATCCCCTGAAATCTCTTCACTCATTTTTTTTTCCTTCCATCCACTATCAAGCCAGTTCATTAGCTTGTCCAATGGGTAGTTTTTGGCCATTCAAAGATTTTCTAAATACAAAGCAAACACATAGACATGCATATAATGAATAATATATTAATGCCATTTTATCCTTGGGACTCAAGAGCAGAAATTAGTAGCAATTCTTAGCTCAGAATAGTCAATGTCTTTGGGTTTTTTTGTTTTTTTTTTTAACTATCTCTTGTCTATTTTGTTCACAGTGTTATTAGTGAATGAATGGAATGTATGATCGGAGGGTCCTCATTTCTTCTTGCCTTTTACCTGCAAGGCTTGTATTCAAAAACAAAACTATCAGAAACATCAGAACACTACATTTTGACAGCAATGATTTACTAGAGTCAATATTTTAGAATCTGTCCCTATCCCAGTTTAAGTCTTCCAAGCCACCATCATCTGAGTAATAACTACCATATTTTCCGGCGTATAAGACGACCGGGCGTATAAGACGACCCCCTAATTTTACAGTGAAAACATAGGTTTAGGCCTATATTCGCTGTATAAGACTACCCCCCACTTCCGAGGCTGTAGTCTTATACAGCGAATATAGGCCTAAACCTATGTTTTCACTGTAAAATTAGGGGGTCGTCTTATACGCCGGAAAATACGGTAAATAAATAAAATTTTCGTTGTTTATTCTGCCTTCAGGGGAGCTTATGTAATGTCAGTAAAATCAGATTGGAGCCTGCAAGGCAATAAAGAAATAACTGGGCAATAAGCATAGGAAAGATTCACTTCCAACTGCATTCACTTCCCCAACGCCAAGCACAAATGTATCAATTGGGAAAATCTAATCTCTCCAGAGAACTAAGGTCACTAAATGTTGTGGGCTCTCTGAAAGGCCTAACATTTTATTGTAAATTGAGTCATTGCCTCATCAAGTTAAAACTCCACAACTCAGATACAAGTGCAATTGAGCTTAGGTTCTTATTAAAAAGACTCAAAACATTTTAAAAAGAAAACAATCACCCTGAAAGAAATTAGAAAATGAGCTCTGGCATTGAAAATGGGAAAATAAAAACATTGGCTCTAATACTTCCAACAAATTCAAGAGTCAATCCAAAAGGAAAGCTGCCAAAGGCACAAGAACAAACATTAACCCCTTTGCTTAACAGCTCCCCAACCAATGAGGACTAATTAAAAACCATCCATTCCACGTAAAAGAAGACATTATTGGACATCAGATAGTTCAGCCCTCTTAATCCAGATCCATCTTAATAAAAAGCTGTTTAAAAATGTGCCATGATTTCATTTTAGCAAAACTATCCATGCTAAGGGATAATGACTATCAGAAAGAAAATCTGGATCCTATTTCCTGTGTCCACAAGAAAGACAAAGGAGACTTGTGGATCCTGACCTTCACCTGACCTCACCCTTGAACAGCTTCTATGTTCTCGCCTTTATGTCCTTGCCTTAGTCTATTGGCATGTTATAATAGTTAACAGACAAGTGCTGTGCTAGACATTATAACAATATAAAAGGAGAAAAGACATCCTTAATCTGCTTTTATGAATTCAATAGATAGTAGGTGAAGGAAGAGAGGGACAAAAACTAGCATTTATCCCAAGCAGGAAGCAGTATTATATATTAGTTAAGAATATAGGTTCTGGACCCAGTCTACTATGGGTTCAAATCCCAATGATATCACTTACTAGCTCTGTGACCTTGAGTAAATTACTTAGCTATACCTCAGTTTCCTTACCTGTGAAATCTTCCATCTGGCTGCAGTCCTTAAAGATCTGAAGATTCTATCACATGAAGCTTTTGAATCCATTCATTTATTGGCTTAATATATACTTGTTGGGTGGCTTCAATGTTCCAGGCACTGTTCTAGTCTCTGGAGAAGCCACAGAAAACAAAATAAAGTCCTTGCTTGGCTTGCACAGAGATTTATTTTTTTATTGGGAGAAGAGATGCAATGAATCAGTAGAATATCTGGTAGTGAAAAATGCAATGAAAAAACAAAACAAACAAAAATGGGGAAAATGATAGTGTATGCCTTGTGGGAAAAGTTGCAATATTAAACAAAATGTTTACAGAAACCTCACTGAAAAGATATTTGTGCAAGGACCCAGAAAAGGTGAGCATATCATGTGATATATAAGGTAGAAACATTCCAAGCAGAGAGAACAGCAAGTACAAAGATGCTGACAGATGCTATAAGACGCTTAAAGAATTTGAGGAAAGCAAGCAAAGTGCAGTGGTGGCAGAAATTTGATGGGGTTGGAGATGTAATAAGGGATCAGACTATGTAGTATAATATTGTACCAGGTACAGCACAATTGACCAAATTAACGACTGGTTTTTATCTTGAGTGAAGAGCAAAGACATTAGAAGTCTGAGAACAGAGAACTAGCATAATTTTGAAAGAATTCCTTTTGTTGCTATATTGAAAATTGATTGTACGGTGTCAATGGCGACAATAAAAGTAGAAATAAAAGCTTTGATACCAGTAGAAGAAACATAATATGTTTAATAGAAAACAGGAGAGAAGGAAAAGCCGGGATGGCTCAGCTGGTTAAGCACTGGCTTTGCACCCGGGGGTCTGAGGACTGAATCCTGGCCCTGTCCCATGTGGACCCATATGCTGAGCTGGGGTGTGGCAACAGTTCTGTTCTCGCTGGGGTGAGTTTCCCAGATGGAGGCCCGGTTCAGCCCCCAGCTTGTGGGGGCATGCTTCCCATGTTGGGAGGCCCCCGCCCAGTTCCTGCCCTGTACAACCCTGCACCGCTCCATGCTCACCTGTGTGGAATGAAACTATGTCGAAAACTAATGACATACAGCTATGGAGACTGCTCTGGGCCCTCCCTCTTCTCTCTGTCACTCTCTCTATCAAAAACAGTGGAATAACTCTTTAAAAAAAGAAAAGAGGGGGAAGCCGGGATGGCTCAGTGGGTTAGGTGCTCACTTTGCAGCCCCGGGGACCGAGGATCGAATCCCGGCCCCGGCCTGTGCGGACCCATATGCTGAACTGGGGAGTGCCCCCAGGTCAGTTCTCACTGGGGTGAGACCCCGGCCCAGTTCCTGCCCTGTGAAGCCCCGCCCACCTGTGGAATGAAACTGTGGAAAACCAATGATGTGCAACTATGGAGACTGTTCTGGGCCCTCCCCCTTCTCTCTGTCTCTGACGTATCTCTCTATCTGTCAAAAACAATAAATAAATCTTTAAAAAAGAAAAGAAAACAGGAGAGAAGGAAAAGGAAATAAAAAGATGTACAGCATATGTAAAATATGAATTAGGTGGCAAAAGTAAGTATACTACTATATTAGTAATAACAAGAAATATAGATAGGTGTAATTTACCAATCAACAGACACAGGTCTCAGAATGCTCACCCTTAAAAGAACAAAAAGTCAGTAAAACATTGTGTATAAGAAATTCTCTTGAGACAAAACAACCTAGAAAAAAATGTAAAGACTGACTATAAAAAGATGTTTTTAATTATTAGGCAAATGAAACAGAAGAAAGCAATATCTGACAAAATGTAAGGAAAGCAAAGAATGGCACGAAGGAATATACTACCTACTGGTAAAAGGAGTGGTAGAACAAGAGAATTTACCCCTATTAACATCATTGAACCTAAGAATGGTGCTTGAAAAATTTCAAGCAGCAAGTAACTTAAGTACAGAAAGAAATTTATAAATGAATTTGACTTTGACACATTCATCGCAGAAATAGATGAAAGAAATAAACAGCCAACAAGGATTTGAACAATATTATGAATATGCTGATTATACATACACACACAGAAAAAGAAACCTATACCCAACAAAAGGCACTTGTAGATTTACATAGAACATATGTTAAGAAAAAAAAGGAATCACTAAATAAGCCAAAGTGTTATATGATATTGACTATATATATATATCATAATGCAATATTAGAAAAACAAAATGGTGCTTAAACATTTATACAATTGAAAAAACTTAATAAAATATTTAAGAAAGAAAATCACATGGAAAATTTACTAATTTGATATTACTGATTATAAAAACAATATATGTTAAAATTTGAGGGACATAGCTAAAAAGAATAAGATTTTTTAACTCCCAAAGAGCCATTTTTCACCTTTTTGAAGGTGATATCACCTCTGTGGAAAGTGCATGCCCTAGATCTGTACACTAGTTTACAGAAGTTGAAGGGCACAGAGGGATATATTAAACACGACAGTGATGCAATCAGCAAAAGCTACAGAGTGCTTTTTTTTTTTTTCAATGGAATGATGAATATTTTTTAAATGTTTAACTAAATGGAGGAAAAACTAATAAGGTGGCCAAGACAGAGATAGAAGTTAAAACTATCTTAGTACATCCTGTTTTGTAGAATTGACTTTGTAACTATTAATTTTCACAATTAAAAGCAAAATTAAATTAATAAAAACTAATCTCCAAAATTTGAAAGCAAAATAAAACAAATTAACTTACAGGGCAAATAAAAGTACAGGAACTGTTCCTGAATTTCTTCAGCAAATGTATGACAAAAAAATAATTGAGAGGGAATGTATAGATAAAATGTAATTTAAAAGATATCTACAAAATTTCAATATAGGGAACATTTTTCAATACTAATTTAAACAAACAAACTGTAAAAAATAAATCCTGAGACAATTGGGTAAATTTAGTATTAAGACATCACTCAGTTTTTGTACCACAAAATAAAGAATCATAAGAGAATTGGAAGAAATTAATAAATTCCTAGAAACATACACCCTACCAAGACTGAATTATATAGAAATGTAAAATCTGAACACACTTATAATTACAAAGGAGATTGAATCAGTTATCAACTGTCTCCTAACAGAGAAAAATCCAGGACCAGATTGCTACACTCATGAATTCCACCAAACATATGAAGAATCAACAACAATCTTCCTCAAACTCTGTTCAAAAAAGTGTAGAGCAGAGAATACTTCCAAACCCATTTTATGAGGCCAGCATTACCCTGATAGCAAAAAGAAATTTAAATTCAATAGCACATTTAAAAAATCAGACATCTAACCAAATAGGGATTTATTCATGGGCTGAAAAGGATATGGAACTCAATGATATGCCATATTAACAGAATGATGAAAACCATGTGATCACCTCAACAGATACAAAACAAACAAACAAAAACATTTGGCAAAAGTCAACACCTTTTCATGATAAAAGCTCTCAACAAACTAGGGATGTAGCAACATAATGAAGGCCATATACAAAAGCCCACAGCAAACATCATATTCAATTTGCCTAAGATTATAAAGCTAAAAGGTAGCAAAGGATAGTTGTAGCAGGGCTGTCCCATTACAAAACCAAATGCTGTTTCCATACTCCACCCTGATTCTTGTACAAGAATCAAACCAATTTTATTGGTTTCCATCAAAACCAGCCTCTAGCTATCCTGTAGTGAAGTCACCCTGCCCTGAGTGTAGTCAATACTCAGATTATCTTCAATCTTTGTGTCTATTTTGATTTGGAAAACTTATAAACAGTCCCAAGATACAAATAAGCCTCATTCAAAGAATTTAAAAGGTTACAGACTCTGACCCCAGTGGGCCTAAGTGTGGTATAAATCAGGTCTGGATTCTGCAGAAAGATCCACAAATCTGCTGGTGATCAAGAACATGCTGAGATGTAGTACACTAATCTTAGAAAGAATGAGGATGACATACTGCTCATAGCCATAAAACTCACTGCCATTTCCAGAATAGCAAATGTGTGTTGATCACCACTTAACAATTATTATGAACTTAAACTTCTGCCTAGAGCAGAAGAGTAGGGGATATGATTTTCCTGCTGTTAAATGGGGGCAGATGAAAGTCAATGTTGGAACTTTCTATGGAAGAGTGCCAGGCAACTCTTGTATGTAACCTTCCCAGGACCGCTTACTAAAACTTGCAGAGGTGTGGTCTGAGAGCTGGAGAGAGGAAGTGCTGAGGAGGGATGCCTGGAAAATTGGTCCTGGGAAATGGATCTTGGATTTGCCCCGAGTCAGCACTCGGAAATATGCTGTTACTACTTGCATCTTGTTGGCAAGCAGGAAAATAGCTGGGAATCTACAGAATAGTCAAGAGAAGTAGGATTCTAAAAATACATGAAAAACTGAGAGAAAGCCAGAGGGACCATACAAGATTTCTGTTCCCATTGACGGTATGAGTGATTGACATTTTGGCAGGGACCTGGAGACCAGTGACAATTCCTCTGGTTCTAACTATTGCTCTCTCCTGCTCTAAGTAGCATCTGCATGTACATATCCTTTGCCTACATTAAAGGAATCTGTTTTATTTACCAGTATTTATCAGCACCTTTCCATTAATCATAATCACAATCCCATTCTGACAAAACAGAAAGGCATGGCTCAAAGATCTCAAACTCATAATCTTTATTACATTTTAACAAACAGTACTAACGTTTAACTTCTAGCACTCCTGACTTATCTATAATGCTACCTTATTAAAACACTAAGTGTAGATAAGAATAACTGTAATAGAATCTTGAACCACTTATTGACCACCATCTGTCTGGACAATTCACATACGTTATTTCTAACGCTGAAAGCAAACTGTTCTATGGGAACTAACTTTTACAATTCATGTGATTGAAAGTACATTTTTCACATGCATTTTCAGTTCTAGGTATGGCCATGAGACTCTGTTCTGACTAATGATAAATACACCAAAGTTGTTGTATAAAACTTCTATTAAGGCTCCTTAAAAGGGAGGTGTCATGCCATTCTTTGCTTTCTCCATTCAGTTAATGAATATGATGGCCCAATCTTCAGCAGCCATCAAGGATTGTGAAGACAAGGATCACACCTTAGAATGATGGCTCACAGTTAACTGGTCCATATCCACATCCTGAGGATTCTATCCCAAATCTCTTACCTTTTCCTGCATGTGAGAGAAATATTTTAAAATAGAATTTTGCCATCACTGACTTTGGGTTTTCATTATATGGAGTTGAATCTGATCCTAACTGCTATAAGAACACAACCAACATCCCAAATTCACAGACCTAGTAAGTGATAAAGCCAAGTCCCAAACCTGCTCCAACACAAATGCCTAAGTCCCAGCAAATTAACCAAGTGAAGAAATGTGTCTTAGACTTAGTTCTCCAGGAAATAGACTCTGAAAGGTGGACCTCTGTATAGGAGAAATTTGTTAGTGAATTCACTCAGGAACCACAGCCATGCTGGCTGGACAGGTGAGCTGTGATTTATTTGAAGAGGCCTCAGTTGATCTTGTGGGGCAGCTTCACAGAAGGGATGACACTTCAGACATGTCTCATATGTAGGCAAGGAGGCAGGGTCTTTGAAGCCCCCACCCCAAACAGTCATTGGATGCCAGCTGTCACCAGATAAGGATCATAAGCTTGTGGTATAGCTCCTGGGAAGAGGTTCAGTTGTGTCGTCTCTGTGAGGTATTATAACGCTTCCAACAGGATGGATGCCTTGGTTCTTCAGGAGTTTGATGTCACTAGAGCTTCCACTATGCTGTTTATTACTGAGACATCAAGAGGACTTAAATCTGTTTTAAATGTGACTAAACAACATCTGCTCAGTTATCCATTCCGTTCAATGTGGCACATACTTCAGTATCTAATGTGTATAAGATTCTATGCCAAGCACCATAAAAAAATATGAATATTATAGTCTGTATCAAGAGGTCAAGATGGAGATAATGACCCAATTATCAAGCAAAATTGAAAATGACATTTGTAATAAGAGGAATAAAGACATGTCCTGGGTATTCAGAAGTGGGAGACGTTATTTCCATCTGGGGAAACAGAAACAATTTCATGAAACTATGAGTGCTTGAGCTGGACCTTGAAGATTTGGACACATAAAAATAAGAGTGGGATTAACAAGGGTAATCAAAGGTGCGCAAATAATGGAATCAGCATGAGTAAAAAGAAACAAGTTTTATTTGGTTAAAGTATAAAAGTAATGAAGAGGTAGTAAAACTCTCATGACAAAAGGAGTCTAAAGAGCATTCTGCTGAGAGCTGTAAATTCCTGGCATTGATTTCATCAACAATAGTAACCTACTTTGCTACATTGGGCTAGAGAATGATGTAACAACAGCTTTATTTCTGGAAGATTAATATGGATTAGAAGAAAGACTACACCTCCTAAATTACTCTCATTGCTTTAATGAGGAAGAAATATCACAAACTGTCTGTCAGGCAAATTTATTTCTATGTAATACCCAATAAGCAGTATTAGGCAGTTAAACACTGTCTAATCATATTGCTTTTTCCAGTAGTCTGATCATACATCATAACCACAAATAGAGCTCAGGGGTCTGTCACTCACTCCAGCCCAAGGTCTTATAAGGATCAAGGACAAAAATGGAGATCTCGGGGACATCTCATAGGTACAAAATTAGCCTCACCTGGGGTCAGAGAAGTAGAAGAGTAGTGGATGAGGAAGACAGGGACCATGGTGCCCCCAAACTTCCCAGAGAAAAATATTAGATAAACTAGAAAATGAAATTAACTTTACTGGTAAGCATGTCACCATTCTTTTATATAACATGAACAAGTCAGTGGCCTAAAGGGATCTGGGCCATGGACTAGTAGAATGGGTTTATTCCAACGAATAGTATACGCCGGAAAATACGGTACTAAGATCAGTAGGGATAGGCGCATTAAAATGCCCAGGAAATTCGCTCCAATACCTTTGTCACCCAGCACCAGCACAGTGACTGTAGCTGCCTGTTGAAAGATGAAGGAATGAATGAATGAACACAAACATTCCCAAAGGCTCAGACGATGTGAGAAATTGAATGTGGCCTTCCTTTCAGCAGCAGCATTACTGCTGATTCGTGCAGGTGCCTTGTGCACAAGCAGCAATGATGCTGACAATAGCAATAGCTATGAAATCTGCATAAAATGCATATAGAAAGAACTATTTTCTGCTTTTTAACAACACACTGAGGTATCTACATGTGTAAACCAGAGATGCTACAGTTGGAAGTAAGTGCCATTTATGTTCAGCTCCTTGATTACATATTCAAATAAACATACTCAGCTTTATTGGAATGCAATCCTATGGAAATGGGAACATTCAAACAAACTCATTTGGTCCATTTATTTAGATCTCTGCTGGTGCATTCTAGTAAAATGCATTCACTTGCCCCACTTTTCTTTCTCAACCATTAACTGGAAGAAACATAATTTAAAACATTTTGTTAAAATAGCATTAAGGATGGTGGATTGTCTTTTTCTCTTTCTGGTGCTGTTACATCAAACAGCGATACATAGAAATATAGGTATAAATCTCCACAAAATCAATATACACTATGTACAACTTCAATAATATTCTTGAGTAAAATGTCCTCATGTATATCAACAGATTTTTTATGTATAAAGAAAAAAAATGGACTCCACTCAAACTGAGGAGGAAAGTCATGCTTTATTTGCCCTGCTGCTTTAACTATTATGGATTACAAAACTGGATGAAGGAAGATGGAAAGGAAACCTTTATCGTTAAATACAGGCTTAGCAGGGCATAGGGGGAAAGAACCAGGAAATTAGAAAAAATGCTTTCTTTGTTGGGTGTATGGGCTTTTCTAATAGTAATAAAGGTGCCCCAGGACCACTGATATCAGGAGTGATATGGAGCTGACATTACAGGTTAACCTGAGCTGTGTGTAAAAGATCAAGGGCAGAGGAGTGACTGGGAGGGATGTGGTCCACAGGTACTGATTATGGAAGGAGCACGATGGGGAATCAAATGGCTGTTATTGCTTTCCCAAACCACAGACCCTCATTTCAACACTGATACACTTAACACACATAGTGGTCTTTCAGAAAATCAGAATAGGTTCTACAGTTTATGGCCATGTTAAAATCTTCCCCTCCTAACAAACATTCCTTAATACTGCTTCTCTGGTAAATTCAGGGTCTGTCTTTATTTGCTCTTTCTGCATATGGTTGAGGACAAAAATAGCAAAATAAACTGATGGGAAGAGTAAATAAGTGATAAACATCTACCTGCCTGACTTGTGGGCTTCCTGCTTTTTTCTGGTCCTTTTCAGACAGCAGGTGATTACTTGGGAAGAACTTTTACCTCTGGGATTTGAGAGGAGCCAGGATGAGCCCTGAGGACCAACTTCCGCTAGTTCAAGCCCCACCTCGCTCATTAGAGTGGAAGAGAATATAGGAATTCAAGCCAAACCCTCCCCAAAGACAAAGTGCTCATTAGGCTGGAGCAGCCCTGTCTTGTGTCTGCATGCAGTCTGACAAAAAGGCCAGCCATGCTTAACATCTGGCACAGATGCAAGGTGACCACCTGGGAGCTTGCAAACCTGGTCTACCTATGCCTCTACCCTGTGAAATCTCACTTCCATTCCGTTATTGAGCTGGCTCTGGAAAAATGAATGGCCTTCTCATCTTCATTGTCTGTGGACTCTCTCACCTCATGTTGCCTGGCTCTCAGCAGTGGTGCGGGGAACACTAACTTCTTTGCCCTCTGGATGGTGTGTCCAGCTCACCTCCACTCTCTCTGGTGGCTCCAATGCAGCCCACACCTCAAACTCTCCCTTGTGTCCAGCCTCGCCCAATTGGATCTTCCCTTGTCCCTCTTCTGGGTATTTTCTCCATTGAAAATATCAATTCATCATATGGCTTCAACATTCACATTCACTTGAAAAGACTCCCTAACACTCTACCTCTAGTTCTAAAATCTCATATGAATTCTAGCCTTATATTTTCAGCTGTCTGTCAGAAATCACCTGTTGTTTTCATTCATCAATGAATAAGCTCATCTTCTTTAGACAAGTACACCTCAAGGACAAAACCTCTGATTTCACAGCTCCATTAAATCTCCTCTTTTGATTCATTGGAAACTCAGGCAAAAAAAACTCTAGGGAAGACTTCTAATACTACTGTTTTTTATTAACCATCAAAGTGATCAACTGCTTAAAATCCTTCTAATAATCTAAGGAACAAAATCCAAATCCCTTAGCCTAATAAATCATTGATGACCACCATCCTACCTACCACTCACATCTTATTATAGCCTTCATAGCAGCCAGCTTGTGAACCTTAGACGCTAATTATTTTTCCACCCAGTGAGTTGACTCAGCCCTGCTTTCAACCATCCTTGGCTTATGTTTATAGTATGCACATAACACCAATAACACATTACACTTACTTATTATTTATGTCTATAACCCATTAAGAGATTATAAACTCTTTTGAGGACAGGGACTATTTTACTTACCTTTATACCCTTAGTGAGGGAAGCACAATTTAACCTAATCAGATTACAAATGGAAATAAACACATTAACAAATAAGCTTTCTTCACTCAAATTCAAACTGGAATGCTGAGCTATACAACTTAGGTCTTAACTTCTTTAAAAAATTCTATTTGAGTTGACAAGGCATAACTTAAAAAACCAAGCATTCCTTCTGTTGGGAATAAGAGGTCTAAAATATAACCAGAGGTCACTACGCTTATGTATATAATGCCTTCAAAGTCTGAGATGAAGACAAGAAAGGAAAACCAACTCAAAACACAATGGATTTATTTTACAAGGTAAATAGCTCCTTATACTTAAGGCATTTTTTAATTGGTGAGATGCTTGTTAAAAATGTAGATTCTGGGGAAGCCAGGATGGCTCAGTGGGTTAGGTGCTCACTTTGTAGCGCCGGGGACCGAGAATCGAGTCCTGGTCCCGGCCTGTGCAGACCCATATGCTGAACTGGGGAGTGCCTCCAGTTCAGTTCTCTCTCTGCCTCTGTATCGCTCTCTCTCTCTCTCTCTCTCTCTCGCTCTGTCAAAAACAATAAAAATAAATAAATAAACATTAAAAAAAAAAAAAAAAAAGTAGGTTCCGAAACCCCATCCCAGCTCTATGAGATTTGAATCTCTGAGGGTGAAAACCTGGCAGTTGCAACTTTTGAAAATTTCCCAGACTTTTCCTGTAGTTTTACAACCACTTCTCTACAGCTTGTGGATACTGACTGACAACAGTTATCCTAGAAGTCCCAGGTGCTACTGGGAACTGGGCTTGTTTCTCCTTCTTTCCCAAGTTCCTAGAACTAGACTTTTTCTTCTTGGGATGCAAACCCAACAGCCCAATCATACATGACTTTATGAGGTTCATATCTTATTAGTGCAAAGCATATTTTTTGAAGTTTTGTTTGAAAGTCACTTCAAAGTGAGAGGTCCAAATATTCCTGGCTTATTTAATGAAGACTCTGAAGACCTTTTGATTACATCACACCTGTGCTGTAGGTCACAGGTCTCTGTGTTTAGATCTAATCAATTATAACAAGAGTTTCAGAATACTGTATATACATACACACATATACAAGTGTATCATTATGGGGTAATTAATATGAGTAAGTGAATCAACAGGACTTTGTGGTAATTTATACACAGTACCCATTAGAAATGTTGAACTTTTCCTATCAAAGTATTATTATGGCATTTTGGCAAATTTATTATTTATGTAGAAAGATTGAACGGTCCTCATATATGTCTAATTTACCAAGGTATTATTTTACTACTTTTGTAACAGAGCCCTTAAATCCTTCAGATTAGACAACTGGTTATGTTAGTTTCATTATTGGTCCCATAAAACTCTTCAATCCTATGAAATTGTCTGAAGGAGTTAGAATTAACTACAGAAAGTATATAGGTTTCTATTTATAGCTATCATGAGTCAAATTTTCAAGCACTATTTTTTTCTGAGATTAGTGCCAAATTGCAAAATAATCTGTCTCCAATGAAGTGTGACAGAGAATTCCTCATATTCTTTGTTAGAGTAACAGGCTGTGCTTTGAGCAGGCTGGGTTTTCATTTGCCTTTTCACTCTTTCTGTTGGAGACTAGTTAGTTTACTCCCACCTATAAATTCATAAAACTGTAGAACATAAAAGCCAGCAGGGCACTTCCTTGTTTAGAAGTCAACCTCCTTGTTCAAGGTCAATGGCTAAAATCGGACTAGAACCAAGTCTGCTCTTTCTGCTAATGATGTTTCTACTACAGTGTTTCCTCACCACTTTGCGTTTCATGTTTTGCGGCTTCAGTGCTTCGCGGGTTTCCCCAAAATATTCATCAAAAAATAAAAATGAAAGAATACAACCATGTCGGCAGCCACATGGCGGAAAGGAGCGTTGTTTCATGTGGATGCGCGAGAGAGAAGGATCCCTGCATGTCAAACAAAGAGATGAGTTGACTCAGAGTACATACCACGGGCTCTCATAAAGGTGCGTGATTGGTTTCCGGTGCGACATCGACCAATGAGAGACCAATGAAGACCTCCTTGAGATGACAAAGTCTGCAAGTGAGGAAGAAAACGAAGAGGAAGACAAAGAAGAAACTGAAAAGCGTGGCCTGACCCTGGAGAATCTGCAACAATTGTGCAACATGGCAAGAGCGATGCAACCATTTGCACAAGACATGGACAACAATAGGGTTCGAGCTGTCGAGTTCAGCCATCGCGTTGACGGGGTTATGTCCTTGTACAGGGGAATTTTGAAGGGAAAGAGAAAACAAAGACAACGACCCATCACCATGTTTCTCTCCAAGGTAAAGCCCCCGGCTCTCCCGTCAGCGCCTCCAGCAGAAGAGACTCAGAGGGAGCCTAACGCTGCTACGCGTCACGTGAGCGCCTCTCCTCCGGCCCCCACACAAGGTTCTTCGCCTCTCTCAGAAAGCCATGCTGATTCAGGTTTATGACTGTATAAGGTTTTGTCATTCACCTTATTAATGAGCACTGACACGTTTAAGTCAATACGTATACTGTGGTCATTTTTGTCTTAAATGAGTAAAGTATGAATCCTGTTTACATATTTAAAACATTCTTGTACCCGCATACACGAAAATTCCTAGGGGCAAATCCTACTTTGCAGTTTTTCAGCTTTCGCGGAAGGTTCTGGTCCCCATTAACCGCGAAAAACGAGGGATCACTGTATTCTATAAATCCAATACAATTGATTTAACATATATGTAAATAGATGCCTACTTTGTAAAAAGAAAACATCTTTGTAAACATGTTTTTAAAGAATGCTTGTCTCAAAACATCTGCCAAGACCTCCTTCAGCATGAGACCATTTTTTGATAGATTTTGTTAAAACAACGCATAACCAGTAGCAATAACATTATTCTGAAAGAGAAATTCTTTATCCATTCATGTCCTTATCCATTCATTCATTCAATTATCAAGAATATTTTGAGAGTTCTAGTGTGTCAGGCACAGATAAGTTTAAGGATATGTAGATCAACTCAGAAATGGTTCATACTTGTGAGTGGAGGAAAAGAGTGATTTTGAATAGATTCGAGACTTAATAGATATGAGAAACTATAGATAATATATTTCAAATTTTTGCAGGAAAAAAAAAAGAACAGAAAACATGGGACAGTATTCAAGGGTGAGGGATATCAACAGCAGATCTCCTTTTTTTTAATGGGAAAAGCAGTAACATGTTCATGTTTGGGGGAATTATACAGTCAAGATGGGGAAATTGATATGCCAGAGGTGAGACTTGCCAAAATAACATCCTAGGTAAGAGAGAAATGGAATATAATGTACAGAGGGGATGGACTGAGACAGGAGCATGAACAATTCCTCTCTGGTAGCAAGAAAGAAGCAGAGTGAAGGGAGAGTGTGGTGGAGGGAGCTTTGGGAAGGTCTCCTTGGGGTGATCCTGCTTTTTCAGTGGAATAGGGAAAAAAAGTAATTGGCAAAAAGTAAGTATCAAGAATGATGTATTAAAGGTTGGAGGAGAAAAGGTACCTAACACTCCTTCTTATAACTAGAAAATAAATAGTTCATTCTATGAAACCAAACTGGTAAATAAAAGGTATCCTAAGAGAATGCTTTTGAAAAATATGATCCATCATGAGTCCCCACCAAGTTTCTGAGTAAGTAGCTTTCTTAATTTTCCCAGGTACCTCATAAATAAAAGCCACGTGTTCCAAAACCTGCTCTTGCCTTGCCTCAAGGTTAGCAGAAAGGAAATGTTCTCCAACCCAGCTTGTTAGGAAGGAAAAAGAAAAAAAAATTCAATTGAAATAAATCAGTAATTTCTCATGATGGAAAATCAGCCAGATTATTTTGTACATTAATGTATTGCATTTGTTTCTGACCAACTCTTCGTAAATTAGTTAGGCTTTTAAATAATCAGGATACTAAGTATCAACAGAAAAAATAGAGAACTGTGAGGACCACCAGAGTCCTGGACTGGCCTACTGCTTAAGGTCTCCTTGTCTAGGCCAGAAGAGGGACCCTACACTGAGCACATGGGCACGTTCTTGAAGGTGACCTGCAAAGGGGTGCACTTACCACCTATCAGATTCTCTCTGCCTGCTTCAATAGTCAATAAATGTTACTTTTCTTCCTCTTAATGTTGGTTCCTTTCCAGTTTTTCCATTAAAAAATGACCCTAAAAAGTGACTAAATTCCTAGGCATTAAAGTTCCTCTGAAGCCTCTCCATCTTATCTTGAAATGTGAGCAAGTTTGCATTCCACTTATTAGTTATCTACATTGTTTTTATTATAGAAAGGCTTTTTGTTTTGTTTTTTAATCCAAAAATTAGATAAAATGAATCCCTTTAGGTGTCCAATTATAACTCCTAACATACCACTACCTACTCTTAAGGGTATGTATAATTTCCTTTAAGAATTTTGGGCTTCCTGGTTCGGCCCCTGGCTCAACGGGGTGTGCCTCCCATGGAGGCCCCTAGTCCAGTTCCTGCCCTGCGCAGCCTCCACCCACCTGTGTAGAACGAAACTATATGGAAAACTAATGACGTACAACTGGAGACTGCTCTGGGCCCTCCTCTTCTCTGTCAAAAACAATTTTAAAAAACAAAGAATTTTGGGCTTAAGCCAGCTTATTATTGTGACACTGTGGCCACTTTTAAGTAACACACAGAAGAGATCCTATCCTGATGTTTCAATCTTAATAGGATATATAAGACATAAATCTACCCACTGGATCTGGATGCACACACAAGTAGTTAATACATAAAACTAACAGTGATAGAGGAAAGAAAGAAATAGTAACTGGAGATGAGAGGTCTTCAGCTGCACCTGTGGAGAATAATAAACATTTGAAGCAAGTATGGCAAAATAGCATGTATTAAACGTAGGTATTGGTTATACATGTGGCATTACTTCATGAAATCAGCAAAACTTACAAAGGTTCCCAGATCCCATCATCCCAACTGCTCGTTGTTACATTTGCCAGTTTAGGTTCTGGATCTAAGCTGTCGGATTCAAGTATCAAGAGCACTATTCAATGGATGTACTTTTAGCAAGTTGCTTAGTATCTCAGCACTTTTCCCTATCAGTAAAATGGGAATAGAAGCTATTCTATAAAGTTATACGAATTGAATAGCTTGATACATGTGAAGCATTTACAAAGGAAGATATCTATTTCTAATATTATATAAATGCTTTCTAAGATAGCCAAAGCTGTTAACTGGAGATATGTATAAGGTGACCAGATGTCACGCTTTTGGCAGGACAGTCCCTTTTTTTAATAATTTGTCCCGCATCCCGCAGCGTTTTAAAAAAGTCCCGATTTTTGGAAAGAATGCACGGTCAACGGTGTCCTGCTTTACCAATGTTAAAATCTGGTCACCTTAGATATGTACAAAGACCTTTGTCAACCTCAAATTCACAAACACTATGATGGTACATTTATTTTCCCCATAAAATGAAACCATTTGCTCTCTTCAGATCCCTTTTGAATACTAGTAAATGAAACTGGTTTCAGGTAATGTTTGAGTAAAGATATAAGTATACACATGTATTTATATATAAATTTATTTCGTTTTCAAGGTCAGATGACAATAGTTCAGCCAGTGAGGGACTACTGAGTTACCCAAACAGTAAGCTTCTGGTACTGGGCAGTAAGGATAGTAAAAAATTTAACTGAAAATTTATTCAAATCTATTCAATTCCTGGGTTTGAATTGTAAGGGGTATGTGGCTATGCATACTTGCACACATACATACACAGACCCATTTTAAGTATCAGTTCCTATGCATAAAAACTATAAGTAGAAATCAATAAAGCTACACATTGGGCAATATGGTACAATGCAAGGAATGGTTTTGGATTGACATGAATATGACGCACAGAACTACGGTTCAACCGGCACAGGACTCAACAGTGGGCAGCACCAAATACTGGGCTTCCCATGGTTGCAGAGAATGGTGGAAGAGGGGAAGAGTCATCTATGTGTAAGAAACAGCTAGATTTATAGCACTCTGCATAAGGGGACTGCCCGTTCCTCATATCGTCTAACATTTATCTTGTATGTCCCGTTTGCTTTCCTGAGAAGGAAACAGCTAGATTTATAGCACTCTGCATAAGGGGACTGCCCGTTCCTCATATCGTCTAACATTTATCTTGTATGTCCCATTGCTTTCCTGAGAAGGAAACAACTGGAGGTGTCCACACTAACGAAGGAGTAAATCTAAAAAAGACATAAGATATAGACAAGATTGTCCAACCTGCAGCTCAGGATGGCTTTGAATGTGGCCCAGCACAAATCCATAAAAAGTTATGAAATTGTTTTGCAACCTTTTTTTCTGGCTCACCAACTGTTGTTAAATTAATATTAGTGTATTTTATGTGTGGCCCAAGACAATTCTTCTTCCAGTGTGGCCCAGGGAAGTCAAAAGGTTGGACACCCTTGATATAGAAAATGGGGGATTAGGGAATCAACTTAGGGGTAAGACAAGTGACCCCCAGGACGATGGTGAAAGGGGGAAGGAGATTTAAGGATGACAGCTGCGCCCCAGCCACAGAGGTAAGGAGTCCAGACAGAACAAAACAAAAATGCTTTCTTCAATAAATTGGGTGAAAATGATAGCACAACTCACATTTCTTAACATTTGGAGAAGCTATTCATATCATACATCTATTAGAGTTTTGGGTTGAATTAGCAGTAAGTGCACAGAAACCTATGCAAAGTCAATTACTAGCTCAAGGAATTAAAGATGCAGCATAGGGGTAATATTAATGCACTCAGTTGTGCATAGCATCACATGATCTTACTCAGTCAACAGTGTTAACACTGAATTACAATGAAAGTTGCCAGCAAAAGGGAACATGAAAGGAATGTGTGATGGCTGGGAAGCAGAATACGAAGCTTTATAGTAGGAATTAAAACAACTATCTAAAATCGAAAAAACAAGCAAAAGCAACATATTACTTGGAAATATGGTTGTAAGGTAACAAAAGATCTGCCTGAAGAGTTGAAAGAGCTTGCTCTGGGGCCAGGAAATGGGAGGTCAAGGTACGTTAGTGATGTTTTTCATTTAGAAAAAAAATTTTGTAGGTATATTAAGATTCTTTAAAATATATGCATGTGTAACTTTAAGAAACAAAAACACAAAATTTAGCACAGCATCTGGCTCATAAATATTCAATGTCAATCATTTTATTATTATAATGACAAGACAGTTTTTTATATCAGCATTACATTCATGCTAGGGATAACAATGCTTCCTCTATTATAAATGCTACTTGATCTTTTTAAAACATGTTATTTACTATACTTGGAATATTTGGGCATGCTTAATGAAATAAAAAAAAATTACAAAACATTCCAAATATTTTTTACTAGGCAGTTATCTAATTTTAATACAATTTATGCACAACTTTCAATTTTACTAACAAAAACAATGGAATTATTTCACTTCTTGGTATTTAACAATAACAAGACTTTAACACCCCAAGACATGCACTACAACCATGTGTCATCAATAGATAGTGTCATCAATATGATGGTCTTGACATCTTATATATTATGTTCCCACTTTAAATTAAGTCCTACTTACTAAAATAAAAACAGGAAAAGCCAATGAACAGGTGGTTCATAAAAAAAGTAATACAGCCAACAACAACACTGACATAACCTTTTATAAAGTACAAATTTTAAAAACAAGGTACCTTTTTTTTTTTACTTATATTGGCAAAGATAAGGTTAAAGATAGTGTCTACAGCTGACCAGGAAGCATGTAGGTGGGAAGTGAGAGGATGTCACACACGTAAAACTAACTGGAAGTATAAATTGTATAGCCTTCTATTTGACAATACTTATTTAAAAATTTTAATCCCTATGAACCAATCATTCTACTTCCAGAAATTTACTCAAGGACAGTTAATTTAAGCATGTACCTCAAAATGTGGTTACAAGGATATTTACTGCTTACAGTAAAATCTACATCAAAATGTCTAAAAAAAAAAAAAGAGTAAATTTGTGGCACACCGTTCTTACAAGACAGTGGGGTTCCCCCCAATGCCATTCTCCCAACTTTGCCCCAGCTTCTTCCTTACCTAGTCTACTTCCCATATAGGATAATTATGTCAGAGGTGGGCTTTCAGTGACCTGATCTGATTCGAGGGAGACTGAGGGGGATCTTCTGTGGACTTGTGGGAAATGTACTCCTCGCTGACAAGACAGATGTGAGTGGCATAATGGCCTTCCCCGTCTTTTAGATGCAATTTTATGAAGATGTGAAGCTGGAAGTTACAGCAGCAGCTCTTACAAACTTGAGGAAGACAAGCCTAAGGCAAAACAGAGGCTGAGGCAAAAAAAAAAAAAAAAGTGTCCTTAATGACACCTTTGAACTGTGTGCTGTGTGAAATAAAGGTTTCCCTCATCACTTAAATCAATTATATTTTGATACTGTTACCTCTGCTCCAAAGCATCCTGAAATTAGCCAAACAGAATACTTTAGAGCCAGTAAAATTTATGCCACAGAAGTATATTTTTATGAAGAGTAGATGTGCAGTTAAGAGGAAAAAAATTACAAAGCAGTATGTTCCCCCCCAAAAGCCAAGTATATTAAAATGGATTCATTTCCCAAGAAAAAGGTCTGGAAAAATACTCCAGGTTTTAGAAATAGTCCTCTCTGAAAGATAAGAATTTAAATGTTTTCTTCTTGCATATTTCCATTTTCTATTTTTTTCTACAATAAGCACGTACAGGCATACCTCAGAGATATGGCAGGTTCGGTTCCAGACCACCGTAATCAAGCGAGTCGTAATCTTTTTGCTAGTGGAGGGTCTTGCCTTCCATTTGTAAAAAATGCAACCCCTGTGAAATGCAACAAAGTGAAGTACAATAAAGCGAAGCACAATAAAATGAGGTATGCCTGTATCACTTTAAGATTCTGCCACCCTTTCTATTTCTTCTGTCAATCCAATGGGATTCTGAGGAAAAGACAAACATGTATTCTACTGAGCTACCTTTACCTGGGGTGGTATGCTTTTTTAATAGGAAAAATCGTGTTTTTCTTTTTTAAACTGTTTTGTGAAATAAAATTTGATACTGTCAGGCATTTTTTTTAGTGAATGCAGAATATGACAGTTTTTATTTCCCTTTGTTACTTATCATATCATGACTTTGTACCATTTCGTATTAGAATTTCTTCTGTGAAGCAAAAACAGTCCCAAAATGAAGGATCCTCAGGGGTCATGGGAACAGCAGATGATATTAAATCATTAAAGGTGAGAATCGTAAACTCCCTCTGGGAAGGTTTAGAATCATCCTGAGATGGAACCTAAAGAAGAAAACATAGATAACCTCATTGTTACACTGCATGTTAAACTTATGATCAATTTCATTAGGAAAATGTAAGAAATAAGACCAATTTACATTTCAGTGGTATTAAATTATAACATAGGACTTCTACATAATTGTTTTTATTCCTTATATTAGCGTTGCCAATATAACAAATTAAGAAAAAACATGAAATAACCCAGTTCTTAAGCTTTTTGTACTTAACAATAAGCTGTTGTATTTGTTTAAAATGTAGACTTACTGGCACACATCCCAAAATTCTGATTCAGTAGAAGAGTTAAAGGGGATTTGAAAATTATATGACAAGCAGGTGGGTTATTCTGGTAGAGGCGGGTCACCAGGCATTTTTGAGAAATACTCTAGATAGAGCAGGGATGTCCAATCTTGATTTCCCTGGGCCACACTGGAAGTAGAATTGTCTTGGGCTACACATAAAATGCACTAACACTAACAAAAGCTGATGAGCTAGAAAATAAATCCTCAAACAATCTCATGTTTTAAGAAAGTTTATTCGTGTTGGGCCTCATTCAAAGCCAGTTGGACAAACTTGCTCTACAGGGTACATTTGATAAACTTTCCGTAACCACCTAGAGATGCAACAGTTCTTTAGAAATGATTCACTCAATACTAAATTTAAACTGTCTTATATTCTGAGATAGTACCCTTGTTTGAAATTCAACCCAATGCAGACCTTAATATTCTACACATTCTAGCATTTTAGTCAAGATTTTAGATTTTTATATAGAATGATTTATTACACAAGGTCAGTACCCATTTTATGTGCTTTATATCTTATACCCATGCTGATATGGTTGTTATATCAATTTTACAGACGGGGAAATTGAGGGTCAGGAAGATCAACCAATTTGCATAAGCTCACAGTTTGAACAATATAGGTTACACGGTAGACTTGGATTCCTGAGCAGTGTCCTTGTCCTTGTCCCACTGTGCCATGCTGCCTGAATAGGCTCTCTCCAAATGTTACAAAAAATATAAAGCTCTACGGAAACATCAGGTATTTACCGAGTGTAGACCTGAGGTCAGATAGAACAGGCAACAAGGACAGAAAGTCTTCAGATAACAGGGATCAGTTCTAACATGCCATCCCCCTTTTAAGGAAGATAACCTATGATGAATTTTAATCCTTTGTTAATCTACCAAAGGCTCAGTGTGTGGACTGAGCTATTTTTCTAGAGATAAGAATGTATATATTGATCGTGCCACATTCTCTCACATGGATTCCCTAAAAATGATATGCATATAGTTTCGATTATTGTAACATAATCAGTATTCCCTTAAATACACAGGGCTGAGAGTCCTTAACCCTGTTTTTTTTTAATTTCTCCACATACCAATCAACAGAAGTAAAAACAGATGGTGAATGGAAGTGACACTGATATTATGCCACAATACAATAACAAGGCCTCTCACGTGTTTCACACTAAACCTTTGGGAATAATTTAGGAGTGTACTATAAAAGGGGAAGGGGTTTAATTTGCTAGATAATTCCATTACTCACCCCCCTATCAACTTGGTACCCTTATACTCAAGACAGTATCCATCCATCAGGAAATAAACCACTGTTAAGATGACTAAGATAGTGATTTTCTTGAATATCGAATGAAACTGTAAGTACTAAAACAGTACTAGCAAAGTTTTTTCTTTGCAACATTTAAGTATTTGAATGTAAAGCAGGTAACATAATTCTTAAAATTTTCTCATATGATCTTAAGGATATGAGAACAAAAAACATTTCTAAACCCATTACCTAAAAACAAACAAAAAAACCTTCTAATATAAATTAAATGACTGTTTCTGTCAATGAAGAATAAACTAAACACTGACTGACTAATGTTTTTAAAATAGAAGTCAGAGAAATCTTAAAATCTTACATCCTGACGTCTAGATCCATCAGGTTTCCTAAGAGCTACTGCAACAAAATGATGCTCATCTATTTTGCTTTCCTGGGAAAAAAAAAAAAAAAAAAAAAAAGTCAGTAAATACAGATTACTAAATATGTAAACTTATACTTTTGCTTACATTTTAAAAATCTCATTATCTCTGTACACACACACACACACACACTACCCCATCTCTCCTAAACCATAAGGAGAAGTCAATATATTTTGACCCTTTAATCTGAAATATGTCAATATATATTTCCAAATAGGGATACTGTCTCACATAACTACGGTAGTTAATAACTGGTAAATTTAATATGGAAATCCTTAAAGAGGCACATCTCTAAGATAGATAGATACATCTATCTATGTATATACGAAATTATAAGCATACCGTATTTTCCGGCGTATATGACGACCGGGTGTATAAGATGAACCCCTAATTTTACAGTTAAAACATAGGTTTAGGCCTATATTCGCTGTATAAGACTACCCCCCACTTCCGAGGCTGTAGTCTTATACAGCGAATATAGGCCTAAACCTATGTTTTAACTGTAAAATTAGGGGGTCGTCTTATACGCCGGAAAATACGGTATATGAAATTAACATTGGTGAGGCAGATGGCTATCTATTAGGCACATCTAATAGATAGCCATCTGCCTCACCAATATTAATTTCATATATGCTTAAAGTTAGCATTAAAAAAAATAAGACTGCAAAATGGGTTTACAAACATTTAACTACATACTATAGCTTAATGAAAATCACAGTAAAATTTTATAGATAAGACAAAGAATATGCAATTTTCTATTTTCTCATGTATGAGAAAAAACAGGGGGGGGGCTCTTAAAATGTAATATATACTGAAGCAATTACCAAACAAAAATATCAATAACTACAAAAACTAAAACAAGTTTTCACTAAAAAGCCACTTTATGAAGACATTCTTCCATAGGATGTCAGGTGAAATAGGAAATCCAAATCAGAAATAGAATTATTTAGGGACTTTTCATCTTTATCTCTTATCTTCATACCTTAATATATCCAAATTAGCAAAAAATGAAATTCAATAAGGATAAATTTATGTTTAAAGAAGAAAATATGTACTACCTAATTATCAGAAAAGATTAATATTAATAGGTCAGTTATTTTCCCTTTAAAAAGAAGCTTGTAAGATTTACTATAGTAAACAAACTATTCTATTTGATTCACGGTTGCCCTATTGGTAATATGAACATTAAAACACACAAAGATGTTTTGGCTGTTAATTACTTTTGGAAAACCACTTAGATCATCAGTTCTGTAGTGTCTGCATCTTAGGCAAATATAAGAGGTAATCATGGGCAAGAATCAGTTTTCTCATTCAGCCTGTTCGCCACGATGTCTTGTACAATTTATTCACTTATACCTCATTATAAGTCAAAATTCAATGACATTGATTTCAAAATAAAGATTCATCATATTTATCCAGACCTCATCAGCATCATAAAAATATGAAATTTGACACAGCAAAACTAGAAAAGCTATTTTACAATAGCTCAGTTATCAAATATTAATATTCAATGTTTCACTAGAATAAAAGCTCTATGCTCTTAATACTTTCTCTCTAGGGCAAGACTTATAATAAATTAGTAGTTGTGAAAAGAAATGAAACCAGCAAGCTAGCTAGCTAAATAAAATGGTTCATTCAATGCTACTAAACTGACAATTTAAGTTTAAGAATCCTCTAAATCAGGGATGTCCAACCTTTTGGCTTCCCTGAGCCACAATGGAAGAATTGTCTTGGGCCACACATAAAACACACTAACAATAGCTGATGAGCTAAAAAAGGACCGCAAAATAATCTCTCATGTTGTAAGAAAGTTGACAAATTTCTGTTGGGCCACATTCAAAGCCATCCTGGGTCACATGCCGCCCAGGGCTGTGGGTTGGACAAGTTTGTTCAAGATTTTCTAATCTTATTTTACCCATTAATCAATTGTGCATATCAGAATGTCTTTATAATCTCCAACAAGCAGAAAGAATAATACTTTATCTTTTTAGGAGATAGCTTAGCATCAGATTACAAAGATTAATTTGCTTCAGTAAAATTCCATGTCCTTTTCTTAGTATATGTATTCCACCTTATAAACAAAGTAAAAGTTTAAGCTATAACTTAAAACATTCAAATTTTGTAATTTTTTTCCAATGGAACGAATCTATCATAAATGTTAACATTTCTACTTTTAAGTACTTTCCTTTCAAAAAGCAAAGAATTTGTACCTCATCTAATTTCATCATTTGAAACTTTTTGATGGTAACTTTCATAACACAAAATGGTTATGAAAATTGAGAATCTATGAAAATAGATTCCTCTTGGTATAAGATTTACTATTTTTTTCTAGAGTATTATTTTTCCAAGTGTGAGAAACATTATTCAAGTAAGTAAAAAACCTTTGGATTTGTTGTAATAAATAATGGACTCTTGATTATGGTTCAAGCTAACATTTAAGGTCTGTAATAAATATAATGCTAATTAAGAAACTGGCCCTGCCCTCAGGGAGCACTGGGGAAGTAAAACAAGCAGGTAAATACAGAGATCATGAGGCAAAATGTGGTAGGTCATTTAAAAAAAAACCAAAAAAAAAAACTTGTACATCGGGAAACTCTAATTGTTACTAACCAATGTCACCCCATTAAATTTAACAATAAAAAATAAAAAATAAAAAAATAAAAAGCATGTTTTAAAGGAAATAAAGAGAAAGCACTAGAGTTGGGCATAGACTGTTAAAGGAGAAGGCAGGATGGAGATTGGGAGTGATGGGGATAGGCATGGTTGGGAGGTCATGGAAGAATTCAAACAACAAATATAAAGAGAAGAGAGCTAGGGATATTCAAGAAATAGCAGACCCCAGTTGTGATTTGGCTACAATATGGAGTATAATCATACTTAGGAAAATGATGAAGACTGAAGAAGGACGAAGCAAAAGAATAGAACAGGAAGCCAGATAGGCACTTACATGCATTAGTCCAAGTCAGATGTAAGGAGGGGTCCATGGTAGGGAACTGGGAGGGGTCACAAGTTTTCAGGGGGAGTGTATCACTGTTAACTAGACAGACTGTTATAGAAAGGGGAGAAGGGGGACCAAAAATGGATCTATCCGGGATGACTAGATGCTAGTACCATCAAAAATGAAGTTAGAAAAATAAAATAACTTAAGAGCAATCTATGTAACTTAAGGTGTCTGTGGAATCTTCACATAAAAACACACAGTAGTGAGAAACAGAGGAGTCTGCAGAGCAAAGGAATCTGACTTAAAGACTTGGTAGTTACATACAGAAAAGTACTACTTGAGACTGCTAATTGTGAGAGGGGGTCCATGAGAGAACGGGATAGATGCTCAGGAAAACGTCTACATTTAGAGGGTGGCAATGAAGCAAATGTAGGTATGAGTTTTATGGTTTTTGTCCTCTTTTCTATATACTATTATATACTATAGATCAGCAGTCCCCAATCATTTTGGAATTAGGGGCTGGTTTCATGGAAGACACTTTTCCTTGGGGGATGGCTTTGGGATGATTCAAGTGCATTAGAAAATAACAGGGGAAGCCAGGATGGCTCAGTAGGTTAAGTGCTCACTTTGCAGCCCCAGGGACTGAGGATCGAGTCCCGGCCCTGGCCCATGCGGACCCATATGCTGAATTAGGGAGTGCCCCCAGTTCAGTTCTCACTGGGGTGAGTCCCTGGCCCAGATCCTGCCTGGTGCAGCCCTGCTCCCACATGTGGAATGAAACTACGTGGAAAAACCAATGATGTGCAACTATGGAAACTGTTCTGGGCCCTCCCCCTTCTGTCTCTGTATATCTCTCTCTCTCTGTCAAAAAAAATAAAAATAAATCTTTTAAAAAAAAAAGAACATAGCACTAAGTCTAAAACAGTGTTTGGTCATGACTGGCTGCTTCAGGAAGCAGTAACCACAGTGGAGGAAGACGGAAGCAGACTGCTGTCCAGTTGTCCTGTGCACACTTCATTTGGAGTTAAACACGGAAACTGGGGGAAGGCCGAACCTTTTCCATATCTTGTTTTCAGTTTATTAAAGGAGCTAGACTCCATGGCGCAGGAACAGAAGGCAACCTATTCTCTTACCCACTTCTGTCTAAATAGTTCAGATAATTCATGTTTCTCTTTCCCTGGAGGAAATCTTGAAATGATCTCATAAATGACATTTTTAACTACTCTCAAGTATCAAATTTTCTCTGATATCTTTTTATCCAAATTCAGTCTTATTTTCACCTCATAAAGAGCATCTTCCTCTCTCCAAACCTGCTCAACCCAAGTTCAGAGTTGGAAGCCTCCAACAAGGAAACAGACCGATTTCATCTCTCTCCCTAACTCCAGAGACCCCCACTATGCTCTTCTAGCTCTTGTAGCGTGGCTGCATTTAGTGTGCACAAGTGAAAACAGAAAGGTTAAGTAAAAAGGGGAAAGAGCAGTGAAGATCACTCATGCCACCGCTGGACACTGAAATTGTAGCCCTTCCTCAACTGTACATCTAAAAGCCTGGTTCTCTAACTTGGGGGCATTTTGGAGGTGCCCTGTCAGGAACCTCCCACCTGCACCCTGGACCCTAGGAATGTCCCCTTTGGCTCTCTGCTCATCATTCTCCCCTCAAGCCCAGACTCATTCTGTTCAATTCACTCTCCCCCTGGACCTGATTATAGTATAACAAACAATCCACACTTAAGTATTAATAAATGTATGCACCTAACATACATGGTTTTCTTATTTACTCAACTGGTACACTGAAATGGGTCATTTAGTAAAGAATTATTCTTCCATGGCTGCCTTCCCTGATGGATCTCCCTTCCCCATACCTGGACAAGCCTTTAGGCAAAACCCAGAGCTCACTTTTTAAGTCAATTTTGGATTTAAGAAAAAAATCCATTTTAATCCCAGAATAAATGCACAATCCCCTTCTTGGTCTCACCCTGCTCTTCTATTTTTCCTCTTCCATTCTGGTTTCCTTAAGGTAGGTGGCAGAGAGGAGAGGGATTAGAGAAAAGGGGCAAAGTAATGAAAAAATGCTGCTGTAATTCAGTTCTTAGAACCCTAGGTTGTAATCCAAATGCTGGCTTATCTCATGGGATGGGAAACCATGGAATTAGCAAAGAACCACTTCCAGTTCTTGAGCCCTGTACCACTGCCTGGAGCTAGTAGTTCCTTCGGACTTCTTTTAAATCCTGCACTCAGCAACTTACACACAGTAGAATATTCACTGCTTCTTTCCTTCGGAGTTCCTTTTCAGTGGACTGATTTCAAGATACTCCAAGCCCAGTGGCTACCATTTTCCATAGCATTTATTTATTCCACAGGAACTCAGACAACTATGCCCCGCAAAAAGATGAAGCAAGCTGGTCCAAGCACTGACTCTTCCCTCCTCACTTCACTACTAGGCCTATCGTATCCCATCTGGCACCACTAAATATAAAGAATTCCCCCCCTGAGTGAAATGGCTGAGGTTTACCCCTTTAAGTCTTAAAGCATTTTAAAGTAATTTTGGTTACTTTTAAAATTGTCCTCTTTTAAAATATAGTATCCTAAATATAATTTACCCTTTGATAGAATCCATACACTACTTGGTATGTTAGCACTTTTGGCACAGCTCTTTCTCAAAATACTTTCTGCCCGTGGGTTCCCTGACACTACTCTCTTATTTTACTTCTAACTATTTTGGTCATTCTTTCTCAGTCTCCTCCAATCCACCTTTAAATATTAGTACTGTCTGGACTCTGTCCTAGGGCCTTTCTCTCTTCTTACGTAATCTCACAGCTGCAACTTTAAATCCTGTGAATTTGACTACCATGTGCATGTTAATGACTATGATTTTTCTTCTCCTCTAGCCCAGTCCTCCATTCATTTGGTTTTTAAAGATTTATTTTATTAAGAGAAGGTGAGTGAAAGGAGAGGGAAGGCGGGGTTGGGGGTGGGCAGAGCAGTTTCCATAGTTGTACATCATCAATTGTGACATAGTTACTCTACACAGGTGGATGTGGGCTATGCGGGGCATGAACTGAACTGGGGGCCTCCCTCGTGGGAGACAAGAACCTTTGGCACCGTCCTGGTGGTTACCAGTTGCGCCTCAGTTCAGCATATAGGTTTGCATGGGCCAGGACAGGGATTCGATCCCCAGACCTCACAGCTGCAAGGCAAGCACTCAACCTGCTTAGCTACCCTGGCAACCCCCAGCCCTTCATTCTATTCACCTACTTGATACCTTCACATTTTTATGGCATCTCAAACTTAAATCCCAGTTCTTCTCTAGTGTATTTGGTTTCCCAACAGATGGTCCTGTAAGTCACAGAATACAACATAACATCGTTGACACCTAACTTCTTTAACCTCCACCACATATCATCATAGACAAAACTGTCTTAAAATACAAATCAGATCCTATCACACTTAACACTTGTCATATTCTCTTGAGAAAATTAATGACCACTTCCTATTTTATCCACTCATCACTAATTCTTTATTCTGGGGACTGATCTCTATACACAATTGTGATCACTGTAGGAGCAACCACATTATTATACAACCCATTTGATGGGCTCTGGGCACCTGACCACTTCCGTGGCTACGATGCTTGGTCAGGAGATAAGCACCTGATGCAGTGAGGCCAGGGAGTCCCTTCCCTAGCATCTTTAAGACTTAAAACAGGAAGTCAAGTCACCAATCTCTGTGGGTTTCCCTACTATAAATTGTTACATTCAAGAGTGGTGGGCAGCCCTGTTTCCTGTCGTACAGATCAGAGAAGTTAAGAAAGCTAGTGTCTAGAATGAGAACCAAGGCTAGGGAAAAACTGAAGCCAGGACATAAACAAAGGCAAAAGTGAAATAGAAGAGTTCTGAGTTTTCCAGTAATGAATTCTACTGAATTCTGAGGCCCAGTTACGTGACACACACCAACAGCCTATGTCTTTGTGGCTTAAATGAGTTTATGTTGGGTTTCTCTCATTAGCATCTAAGAGTTAATGGTGACAGAAACCAAATATAGAAAGAGACCAAAATCTTTACCCCAACCCATTATGGCCTGCACAGTCTTATCAGTCTAATCTGGAATCCACTCAGCTCGGTATTGCCACAACAACTCCTTTTGGCTGTTTATACTCATACATGAGAACCTTTCTATTCCAGGGCCTCTTTTCCCCCTCCCAGTTAACTATGACTTACCTTTCAAGTGGCAGCTTAAATGTTACATGTTCTTATAGTACACCAGACTTCACCTTCAGCTTCAGGGCTGGATTCTGGTTGTGCTAGTTTCATTGACTAGCCTCCCCAAGTTAATCTCCCAAGTATGCACAAAATAAGGAAATTATTATAGTTATAACAATTCAGATTAATTTCTTACCTCAAATGCCCATTCTTTTTCTTCTTCCCCATCCAGAAACAAACGGGTCTCTTTATAAACTTGGCCTATATCCAGGTTTAATGGGGATATATCAAATTCAAGCCTTTGCAATTCAAATCCCAATCCAACGCCTAAGGCTTTTATGAAGCTTTCTTTCAGTGCCTAAGATAAAAAGAAACATTTTCTCTTAGAGCTTTTAACTCTAACACATCTGGATTTTTAAGTGTATACTACATTATGGTTGTAAGCTATTTTTTTTATTCTTATAGTAGCATGAAGACCAACTAGCTGTGTAATCTTAAGGCAAACCATTTTGGTTCCCAGTGCCTTCATTTTCTCATGTGTCAACTACATCAATAACAGTACTTTCCTCATAAAGCTGTTATAATTAATTAGCTAACTTATAAAGGGCTTAATGTCGTGACTTCTGGAATATAGTAAATCTTACGTGTGTTAAATAAGGCTTCTAGTATATGAGCTCCTTTAAGACAGAAAACATTACTGTAACCATTATTCATAAAGTGTTAAATGTCTTTAGCTTCAAAAATAAGTACCTTCTAATTGACCATTAAGTATGTTAAAGTTTCTTAAATGTCATTATAATAATGTAGACAAAAAATCATGATGTTTCCAAATAACCTATTTACTTCAAACACTGTATGAACTACTGAAACTAAAACATTTTGCTTCTTTTTAGCAAAGTTAATGGAATCACCACAGGAATTTACTCTCAAAAATTAGAAAGAAGTTATACCCAATTCCTATAAAACATATCCAGCTGAGTCCATTCGTCCTTAAAGCTTTTGATTGTCTCCCATTCTTTGTTGGTAAACTTTCTTTTCATGATATGAAAAAATTCTGAAATTGAACCACGACCTGTCAATTGAAGAAATACAGAATTAAAAAGAGCAGTTGTTACCTAATCTGTTACCTATGGCATACAAAAGAAAACTATTGTCAACCTTACTTTTGAATGGTCATGATAATCACAAACAAGTATCAGCAAATCAAATTAAGTTGGAAATTAAAAGAATAAATCACAACAACAAAGCAAGGTCTAGCCCAGAAAAAGGTTAATAGGAACAGTGAAATTCCATGAGTTACTAAATAGTTAAGGTGAAAAACCATATGGTTATATACATAGATGCCTCCCCCACCCCCAATCTGATAAAATTTAGCAGCCAAACCTGTTATAAATTCTAGTTGGAAGGAAATTTCCTATATAAGACAGACTATTAGACATCCTTACGATTCTTAAAATACAGCAATACTATCCTGGGGTTTAAATTACACTTTGTAATATAATAGAAAGAGCAGAGAAAAATTTCTTTATTATAATTTCTTAGAAATGGGTAGAAGCTGAGAATTTTTCTTTTATTCTAAGTTATCACCATTATTGAAAAATATGATAGTCTGGTGCTTATTCCTTAACACTTTCCTTCAGGGCCTTAATAAAAACTGTCTTGTTAAGATGCAAGCATCACTAGAGTACATACTGGCTTGACAAATTATACACTAAAGCAAGCAAGCTTGCAAAAGTGATAAAAATAAATCTGAAGATTTTAAATACTGGGAACACTGTACCTACATAAATTATGAACTGATTCCTATTGAACAGACTCTGGCACAAGCAGTGTAAATATTACAATGGGAAGAATAGTTATCTTGAATGTGGAAGACAGTATTATATATTCTGAGTGGGTTTGTAGTTTAATGGAATAGCAACCAAAAAGCCTGAAATTTAAAAAGATATGCTTGTTGTCATCTATAGTGTCATTTTATTTGCTGGTTTTGTCAAGTTATAATTTCATAACCTTCAAGAAGCCCTCTGATTTTTAACTAAATACAACAGGGCAATCAGGGAAAAAATTTAAATATGAATGCTAATAAAATATGAACTGATAAACATAAAAAGCAATCTAGCACAATCACTGTAAAGCAATCATATAACTGATTATGTACAGCTAAAACTACCTGATGTGAGCATGTTTTCACATACTTTTGAAAGCATCGTTTTATCTATTTCACAAAATACCCAACAGAAAAAGAGGACTGTGTAAATATTCAGACAAAGCACAACAGCGCCACACTGTGGCACTATAGTGGAAAAACACAATGGACAAGTACTCGATTGAGTACACTGGCTTCTCTGGGAAACTGGAATTAAAAAAAATAATCAGTAGGAAATATCAGAGTAGTACATTTATCCCTCAAGCTATCTGAATACAGCACAATAGATATGCAAGTTGGCAAAGCCTCAATACCATCACATATTCATGTTTATTACAACCTTCATTTTCATCATTCTATTGCACATGTAAGAACTGAAGTATACATTTAACAATTATAAAATGACTGAAAAACTTAAAGAGAACCATAACCAAGTTTTAAAAAACTAGAGGTTCTATCTTTTAGCTTAATCTTTAGGGAAAGCAGTGTTAATATTAATTAAGTGTTCTGAAATATCAACTAATCAAGCTCACACAGCAACCAGGATGCTTATTAAACATAGTTTAATAACCTGCAACGAAATATAGTAAACACTCTTAGCTGCTATTGCCCACCTATATAAATCTCTCTCCAAAACAAGGCTACCAATTATATAGAGAGACTGTACAGAAAAAAATCCAGTCATAAATGCCTCTATTTTTCACATTACGTGACTGGATACTTTCTGGACAGCCCTCATGTATATATAAACAGCATCTCAGTTCAAGTTCACCACTCTTAAAGAAAAGGGGGCAGTTATATTAGGGAAGAGCTGAGCAATATCTATATGTGTATTTCAAAGTAACAAAATTTACTTTTGGATAATAAATTGTATTAGAAATTCTAGTAGTTTTATTTTCTAAATATTGAATCACATATAATCTTGCTTGCACGGTAAGTTAGTCTTCTAAAATTCAAATTAATTATGTACACAATAATGCTTAATACATTAGCTCACTTGTTCAGCAATCTATCCAGATACAAATCTGAAATAAAACAAAGATGCCTGAGCTACCGATACAGGTTTCATAAACTACATGCACAAAGCCTGTAGAACATTACTGACAAAGAAGCTCTAAGCCCTCGATACAAGTGGCTTACAGCAGAAACAGAACTAGGTTGAAATGATGACCGGGCTTGAAACTCTTTACTTGGGCAGCCCAGAACTGCAGTTGCTTAGTGTCTGCTTAAATGTGCATTTATCAGCAAGCACATGTATTAACATAACAGGCTAGAAAATGGCCTGCAGAACTAGGGGAACTTGGCTGCAAAAGTGTTATACTTCAAGTAAAGGGAAGGCCTCCAAAGGCAGGGTGGAGGGGCAAAGGGTGGGGCCACCCTGAGGGGCCAGAGAACAGAGCAGGCCCAAGAGGACCAGCCTCAGGCAGTTGGCTCTGCTGGGTTTGACTTCTCTGGGACCCATGATCCCCTTTTTCTTCCAACTTCTCCCTTTTGAAATGGGAATGTCTACTGGACACCTGACCTGTCCCACACTGTATTTTAGAAAATGATTTGTTCTGTCTTACACGTTCACTGATGGGAAAGGAATTATTCCCCAGGATGGATCAAACCCAGATTCTCACCGATACGTGATTTAGACAATTCAGAAGAAATATGGGACTTTTTGAGTTAATGTTTAGATGAGATTTTTGAAGTTAATGCTGGAATAGGTTAAGACTTCAGAATGCTGGGATGCAGTGAAGTAATTTTGTATGCGGAATAGATGTAAATTGGGGGGTTTGGGGGGCAGAGGATGACTAGTATCTCCTAAAGTTCATGTCTACCCAGAACCTCAAAACGTAACCTTAATTTGGAAATAGTCTTTGCAGGTGAAATCAAGTTAAGATGAGGTCACACACTGGATGACGGTGGGCCCTATTATCCAATGACTGGTGTCCTTACAAGGAAAAGCATTTAGACACACAGAGAGAATATAGAAGAAAAAACCATGTGCAAATGGAAGGCAGAAACTGAACTGATACAGGTACAAGCCAACGAATGCCAAGGATTCCAAGGAAACTAAGAGGAGGCAAAGAGTATCCCTGAACCTTCACAGGGGACACAGCCCTGTCACCACCCTGGACTGACTCTAGCCTTCAGAACTGCCAGGGAATAAATATCAGTTTTTAAGACACTATGTCTGTGGTACTTTGTTAGGAGCCCTAGGAAACTAATACATACATGAATACAATTTATCTTACTTAAACAGACATACTTACACACTCTTTTAAATGCTTTAGTGTTATGCCCTGGAGTTAAATATTCAAATCCGGGCTCCATTACTTCTTTACTGTTATTTACTTGCCATTCTATGGCTGGCTTAAACTATAAAATAGGGACAGAGACTTGGGTAGATTAAGAAATAAACATGTGAAGAGTCCAGAACTATTAAGATGTTGGTTCTTCTTGGCCTGTTACTTATCTTTTGATAAAAATAGCATATTCATTTTAGGATGATTGGGATGATTAAATTGAAGAATATACACAAAGCAATAGTAAAAAAATGCCTTGGCATACAGTAAGTGCTCACTAAATGTTAGTGATGATGAAAATTATAGTTAAGAGAAACTGAGTTTTATTGAAACACAAAGTTGCCTGGGCATATTCAACCCCACAATAAACATTAGCAGTTTCTTCAGCCACCAATTACAAATTTCTAAGGCAAAATATAAGAACTTAATATTTTAATAATTACTTGCTCTTCACTTTTACTTATATAAATGTGCTACAAAAAAAACCCTGTATTTAAACATAGCACAAATACATGTTTTCTCATACAATAATTGTATCATTGAGATTATTTTTAAAACAAAATAACTTGATGAATTTTGATAGTTAAGATAAAGTTCTTACAATAAAATTACTGTTTTTGAACAGAATGCTATTCAAAATTGACTCGAGTCCCATTTGCTTTAACATCTATTATTTTAATAAAAGACAAACGGAGCTACTGAAACTCAACACTACAAAATTTTAGTCTTCGAAAATAGTTTCAAAGTGAGTGTTACTTGGCAAATTGAGGTATAATTAAAAAAAAACAAACTCTTCACATTTTCTCTTGGCCTCTAAGCAAAGTCTTATATGACTCCCCAGTAATGGACAATCTATGTTTTCTGTAGAAGTCTGTTAACATTTAAAGAAATACATCCTTTTCAGTATGTGATCAGATAAGACTACCTTCCAGTGTTGCATACGTTTTTCCTAAACTTAAATGTCTACAATACATCGCTTGGGGCCTGAGATTGCACAACAGGTAAGACAGGAGATAAGAAGATACTAATTCTTATACTACAAAAATGCAGCATTACCTGGAAAACTAGTCTTCATTATATCAATTCCAACCTGTAGCTCAGGTTCAGCAGCAAGTACAGCATAATCCCCTTGATGAGAGATGTTAAAGTTGAAATTGGGGTAAGGATTCAAGGAGTCTTTTGCAAGAACTGGCTTTCCTTTTGCAGTTCTTTGCAAACGAATGTTATTCCAAGGGATATTCAATTTCTCTGCAACTAATTTCCTTATCATCAGACGACCAGCCTGTTAAGTAAATAAAACTTTAGGTATGTACAGGTACATACTTGTAACATATCAAGTATATTTGTTTTTTGTGGTTTCTAAAATACTCATTTTTAAGTTTTTAAAAGTATGTAAATGTTAAATAAACACATTAAGATATAAGCAATGCTTAAGGAGATAAAAGAGTAAGTTAAAATCCCTTCTTATAAGGGTAATTCCCTCCCCTTAGGAGGTAACCAACGTTAACAAGTAGGCATCCTTTCAGTCTTTAAGTACCTAAATATATGTTCATTTGCTTAAGCTTTTGCTATCTATAATACAATATATCCTACTATATGTGGTATCCTACCGTGTATAACATTTAAACTTGTATTGGGTATTATTTCATGTCTGTACATAACCATCTGGTCTGTGAACTTTAAATTGTAGCATAGTATGTAATAGTATCAAGGAAATACTACTTGATTGACTATTCCATTACAGGACATTTTAGGCTGGCTCTAGTTTTGCTAGTGTAAAAATTCTCCAGTGAGTAACCCTGTTGTACCTACATCTTTGTGCACATGTGCAAGTATTTCTAGATATTGTATACCCATCATTCAGTCTCAACAACTAGATATGCATGACCTATCTTTTTCACATACATCCCACCTCCACCTAATCATTAAGAATTACTAAAATCACACAAAAAATCCAAGGGTCTAGGATGACAAAGTATATACTATTTTGTAAAATACCTTTCAAGCTTTTTTCCTTCAACTCTAACACTGACTTTTAGAAACTGCAACACTTTAAATTTCACAATTTTTTACAATTTATAAAAAAATATAAAATAATCACCAATATGCCTTTAAAAACATTAGTTCACATTTCAAATGAAAAGTGTTTCACAACACAAAATTTCAAGAAATGACTAGTGACAGTAATTACAGGCTGTTTCAAATTGCACTATACAGAAGTAATTCTGAAATCCAATATTCAGTTTGTTGCTTAAAAATACGTAACCAAAACAAATAATTCTATTTAAAACACTGAATAATTCTATTCTAAAACACTGCTTTTTAAGCTATCTAGTCAGGAAGGTATGCCTGGAATTGCATCCTTCCTGTGCTTCCATTTCACTGGTAAAAAATAAAGCTGGGTCTAGAAATCTTCAAGTTCCATGGTGTGTAAGGATAAACGAAGTCACACCGTCAGTATTTGGGGGGTTGGAGGGGTCCACCACGTGCAGGGAGCCCTTGGAGAGTGGTGGGATATTTCATTGGCAAACTAAGCATGCGATATGGGCCCAAGCAAAGAAAAAATAAAATCTGATCAAATAAAATGGTAAAAACATTCATTCATTACAGGATAAAAAACACACGATTACTTCGTAGGCCCTCCCAACACCTATTTTATGGTTTAACAGGGTCTCTATTTTCAATCACAACGGAGGAGGAGCGAATTTTTACAGCAAGCAAGGCCTCCGAAGCGACTACAAAGGCCGTCGAGACCAGGCCCGGCGCACACAAATTCAGCAGCGCCCACCACGTCGCCCGGGGCCGACCATAGCGGGCTGGAACGCGGGAGTGGACGCCAGAACGGGTCGGAGGATTGCGGGTGGTGCTCTCCAGTCTCGCCCACCTCCCCCAACATTTGCTCTCTCAGCTCAAAATACCCAAGACGTGTGGTACCATGGCTGCCTTGGCGTCCCGGGCGAAAACGAACTGGCCGATGCGCTCCTTCTCCTCGGGCTGGATCGACCGCACCGCCATCAGCCATTCGGCTCGGTTAGGCAGCCAGGTGCCGCAGGAAAAGGCCCAGCGCACGCCTTCCATTGCTGGTACCAAGCCGACCCGCTGGGCGAGGAAAACCATACACCGAGAGGGTTCCTAGCCACCACCTGGGGCGTGATGGCGCGGACACTCACGTGGCTCCGCCCCTTCTTCCCGGCGGCTGTGCAGAGGGGGCGGGGCGTCGCGCTACGTCCACGGGCACGTGGCCCCTCACTTCCCCGCCCCTAACACCGCCCCTGCGCCTAGCAGCGGATGGGGGCGGTGACGGAGCCCCGCCTCTGCGCTCTGCGGCAACGCGTGACGCCGCGTGGGGGGCGGGGCATCGGAGGCGAGCGGAGGGTGGGACCAAGGCCAAGAGCTGGGTAGTTACGCCACTCACACTTGGAGAAGTGCTAACGGGACAGCGGTACCAGCCAATCCCAATCAGTCCTCCGAAGGCCGAGACACTGGGGTGGAGACTTTGGAGACTGCAGTTGCAGGTGGGTGATCTTCGGGGTCTGTGGGCAGAGTGGGATGACAGCTCCTTATTCCTGGGGACCAGGATAGGCCCCTGTGACCCACAGAAGAGAGGATTCCCTTGGCCTCAGGTGCCTCTGCCATTCATTAGGGTTCTGGGGCGAGAGAGGTTTCCGACGCTGGGAGGGGACTGCATGGTGTCCCCTGCAGAAACTTTGCTGTGACCCCAAGTTGCCTTTCTCCCCTCAATCCCCAGCCCCTTCGGTTAAGCCCTCTGCTTACCGAGGACACTTCCTACCCCTAGCGATCTCGCATCCTTAAATCCGCCTTCGAAGGCTGGGGCCCAGACACTGCCCCCAATGCGGAGCTTCGGCCCCGCCTGAAACCGAGGCTGCCAGCGAGCAGCGGGGCTAATGATGACCTTTCGTGTACCCACCAAGTAACCCAGCTGGTCTTGTGATGGTCAAACCTGAACCAGAGCCCTAGGGCGTACACTGAGGGTTCTGAAGTTGAATAACTTCAGCAGCCTTTCAGAGTTAACTCTGTGCCTTTGCCCAGTTATTTTCTTAGGTTTTACGAAGGTATTTAATGATGTCTGTGTCCACAGTTGTTCCATGTAAACTGTAGGTGACTCTTAGGTGAATGCCCTCGTGATCAATGTCCCTTCCCGGTTTTGGTCTAGGGAAAATCTGATCTCTGCAGACGAATGTAAATACCTACCTTTGTGGTAGATTAAATGCTACTGTGTGGGATTCAGATTCTCTTCTTCCTTTGGCTGCCAAGGAACATCATTTAAAGGCCCACGGAAGAAATTACAGTTACCTTAGGATTATCTCCATCCTCTTTGAGATGGGTTCTATTCTATTTTTATCCATACTTATTTCCATGAGCTTTTCATGACATGAGACCCCTCCAGTCCTTTGCAGGTAAATGGGATTTTGAACATCCACATCCACAAATCTTCAAAGGACTATAAAATGAATTACTGGCTTGATACATCAGTTTAGCTAATACTATAAAAGTCTGTGAGGTGTCATATTTAAGATCTGCTTGTCCCCTGCAGAGAGTGTATAATCTGGCAAGGCATATGAAAGATGTACAAAAAGGTTACAACAGAATATGTAAAGTATAAGGTATCTACTAATACATGAGCAAAGATCATAATTCAGTTCTCCACTTTAAGTTATGTATCTAAGCATCAGAACTTTTCCATGCTTGTCTTTTTTAACTGATTTTTATAATTTTGCTATATTTTTTGTTTTTAAAACACTTCTGTGTTCTTTGTATCTCCCGTGTTCTAACTGCAGTAATTATTAGTATTGCTGATGGATAAACAGATTAGGAAGAATGTGTGGAATTACTTAAATTCAGGTTTAGGAATTCACAGCCCGTTCTTTTACCACTGAACTAAGCAATCTATAGAGCCTAGTGTACAGACAGGTAAAGTAGTGGTTATTTGTACTTGTTCTTTCCTCCTAGAATATTTTCCTCTCCTCCCATCATATATATATATATATATATATATATATATATATATATATATAGAGAGAGAGAGAGAGAGAGAGAGAGAGAGAGAGAGAGTCTATAATTCACTTGATAGTTTTCTAGTACTGCCTTATTACATCTCTCCTTTTGTCCTGAATTATTTATATGTGTGTTATCTTGCAAATAAAGACTGTAAACTACTTGAGAGGGAATTTTATTGTACACTTTCCTTTTTTTTTTCTTACAAATAGTATACACCAGTAAATGATTTTGATGAACTTTTGCAACAGATACTACTCTTCACAAGCTAACGCTGATACTTGTATTCTGTCTACCTTTACCTTCCTCACTTTTTTCTTAAGGAAATATAAAGTATGCGGTTACTAACTTGCCTAACTATATTCACTAAATCCAAGAAATGTATTACAATATTTTTTATTGCATTGGTAAGGTGGGGGGAAGAACTAAAGTGATAGAGAGAGGATCAGCAAGCATGTGTGAGGTAGTCATATTACCAGATCCTGATCTGTGGCTTCTTAGCAGGATTCTGAGATTCTATTTTCAGTTCTACCACTGAATGATCTGTGTGACTCTGGGTAAATCACATAACTTCTTGCAGGTGTAGATTTCAGTGAAAAGCCATCAAATGAGATCATCTCTAAGATTCAGTGATTTTTGGGGGGTAATGTTCACTAGCTTTTTATTCTGTCACAACTTAAACTGTATTCCATTGCAAAACTTCCTTTCCAAGACTTCCTTTCTAAGACTTCTGTAATTCTACTGGTTACTCAAGGAGGATTCCCCTTTTTCCTCAATTCCTATATCCAATGATCTCAAAGTTCTATTTGTTGTACTTCTAAAATAGAGATAAAATCCACCCACTTCCCTTCATCTCCACTGTTAACACCCTTGTCTAAGATGCCATCATTACTCACCTGAAATACTGATTTTCTATTCTGCACAAGAAAGGGGAACACTGTCTTCCTCCATGCCCTAAGCACTCCTGCACCCACCTGTTTTCAGGTCTAGAAGTCCATTCCCTTAATCATGGTGCTCTATGGCCTCCTAAGTAGACTGAGAAGGCCAGGCCAGCAAGAAAGGAAACCTGGAGAGTGTTATGGCATAGAAAAAAAGGGGGAACTATTTAACAGTGTGAGTACTTCTGAGACATAAATAAGATGAGGAAAGAGAAATTAGCATTTGACTGCAAGATGGTAGTGTGGTAACACTGACATGAACAATTTGGGTTGGGTGAAAGAGAAGAACTTGTCTGTAGTGTGCTGAGAAGATAACTGGAAGTTTAGTTAATATAGACAATTATTTAAAGAAGTTTTTCTGGGTGGGGGAGTAGAAAAATGGGATGATAGTGAGAGGGCAATAAAAAGGTCAAAGGATAGATTTTTGTTTGATGTTTAAAGATGTGAGACTAAAATTTGTACATTGATTGAAAATATCCAGCAGGATGGGAGAAATTGTTGATGTTATGTGGGTTTGGGGGGTGGGGGGGAGTAGTTGTGTGTGTGTGTGTGTGTGTGTGTGTGTGTATTCCCTATGATAAATGCCAAGGTCTATGATTATTTGGTAATATGGTATATGTTTAGACTCCTCCCCAGCCCCATTTTATTGAGATATAATTGACATGAAATTGCATTAGTTTTAGGTGTAGTTTTAGGCACAAATAATCACCACAATAAGTTTAGTTAATATCCATCACCTCACAGTTAAAATTTTTTTCTTTTGATGAGAATTCTTGAGATGAGTTTTTGAGATGAGTTTCCTGTCGTAACTTATAAATATACAATATTGTTAACTATAGATATCATACTGCACATTATGTCTCTAAAACTTATTTATCTTATAACTGGAATTTTGTACATTTTGACCATATTCACCCAATTCTCCCACCTTCTGGCAAACACCAATTTGGTCCCTGTTTCTATGAGATTGGTTTTTTTGATTCCACATATGAGTGACATCATATAGTATTTGTCTTTCTCTATCTGACTTATTTTGCTTAGCATAATGCCTACAAGGTCCATCTATATTGTCAGAATGGCAGGATTTCTTTTGTATGGCTGGATAATATTCCTGTGTGTGTTTTTGTGTGTGTGAGTATATATATTTAACATGTTTTCTTTATCCATTAATCCATTCATAGACATTTGTTTCCATATCTTGATTATTTTTCATTATGCTGCAATAAAGATGGGGATGCACATCTCTTCAGGATAGTGATTTAGCTTCTTTGGGATATATATATATACCTAGAAATTGAATTGCTGGATCATATGGTAGTTCTATTTTTAATTTTTTGAGGAACCTCCCTACTGTTTTCTATGTTAGCTGTACAAATTTACATTCATGCCAAAAGTGTACAAGGGCTCTCTTTTCTCCACATCCCCAATATCACATGTCATTTCTTGTGTGTTTTTGGAAGTAGCCTTGCTGACAAGTTTGAGGTGATATCCTGGGAGCATGATTAGCATTTCCCAGATGATTGGTTGTTGAGTACATTTTCATGTACTGTTGGCCATTTGAATATCTCTAATGGGAAAATATCTATTTGGGTCCTCTGCCTATTTTAATTGGATTAGGTAGAGTTATTGTTTTGCTATTGAGTTTTATTCATTCCTTATGTATTTTGGATCTTATTAATAACACCTATTGGCTGTGTGGTTTGAGAATATTTCCTCACATTTTATAGGTTGCCTTTCATTTTGTTCATTTTTCTTTTACTGTATAACTTTTTAGTTTTATGCAGTGCCACTTGTATTTGTTTTTGTTGCTTGTACTTTAGGTGTCATATTCAAAAGATCATGGCTATTACCAATGCCAAGAACATTGTGAGCTATGTTTTCTAAGAGTTTTATGGTTTTAGGTGTTACATTTACATCTTTAATCAATTTTGAGTTAATTTCTGTGAATGGTGTGAGATAGGAGCCTAGTGTAATTCTTTTGCATTTGACTATTCAGTTTTCCAGCACTATTTATTAAAGGAACTGTCTTTCCTTCATTGAATATTTGTGGTTTCCTTGTCAAATAACAGTTGACTGTATGTTTACTTCTCAGCTCTTGATTCTTTTCCATTAGTCTATGTGTGTATTTTTATGCCAGTACTATCCTGTTTTAATTGCTATAGCCTTGCAATACAGTTTAAGTAAGGAAGAGTGATGCATCTGGCTTTGTTCTTCTTTCTTAGGATTGTTTTGGCTTTTTGGAGCATACAATAGTTCTATACAAACTCACGATTTTTTTCATTTTTTGTGAAAAAATGCCTTGGGAATCTTGACAGGGATCTCACTGAATTTCTATCAAATGGCTTTTGGCTTTGGTAGTATACACATTTTAACTATTAACTCTTCCACTTCATGAACATGAATATCTTTCCACTTATTTGTGTTTTCAATTTCTTATAGTTTTCAGGTATATAAAATTTTGCCCTACTTGCTTAAATTTATTCCTAAGTATTTTGTTGGTTTTGTAAAAAGAATTATTGTAAAAAGAATTATTTTCTTTATTACTTTTTAAAGATAATTTGTTGTTAGTGCATAGAAATGCTATTGATTTTTTTGTGTGTTGGCTTTGTGTTCTGCCACTTTACTGAAATAGTTTATTAGTTCTAACTTTTTTTTTCTTTTTTGTGGAGTCTTCAGGATTTGCTATATATAAAATAACGTCATCTCCAAACAGAGACACTTTTACTTCTTCCTGATTTTGATGCCTTTTATTTCCTTTTCTTGCCTGACTGCTGTGGCTAGAACTCCCAGCACTATGTTAAGTAGTGGTTAGAGTGGGAACCCTTATCTTAGTCCTGCTATTAGAGGAAAAACTTTCAGTGTTTCACAACTGAGTATGATGTTAGCTATGGACTTTTCATATTTGTCCTTCATTAGTATGTTGAGGTACTTTCTATGCCATTTTGTTGAAAATTTGTATCATGAATGGATATGAATTTTCAGATGCTTTTTAAGGATCTATTGAGATGATCATATGGTTTTTATCTTTATAATTAATGTGATAAGTCACATTTATTGATATTCATATGTTGAACCATCCTTACATCCCAGGGAGGAATCGTGGCATGTAATCCGTTTAGTGTGATGTTGAATATGACTTGCTAGTATATTATTGAGAATTTTTGTATCTATATTCATAAGTGATATTGGACTATAGTTTTCTTTTTTTGTAGTGGCCTTATCTGGCTTTGGTATTATGGTAATGCTGACCTCATCAAATAGTTATGAAGTGTTCCCTCCTCTTCAGTTTTTCGGAGGTGTTTGAGAAGGTTTAGCCTTAAATCTTCTTTAAATCTTTGGCGAAATTCACCCTTGAATCCATTGGATCCTGGACCTTTCTTTGTTGGGAGGTTTTTCATTACTGATTCAATCATATAGTAATTGCTCTGTTCAGATTTTTTGTTTATTCATAATTCAGATTTGATAGGTTATATGTTTCTAGGAAATTATCCAGTTTGATGGTATATACTTGTTCATAGTAAGTTGTTACAATCTTTTGTATTTCTGTGCTGTCAGTTGTAATGTCTCTTTCACTTATTATTTTATTTATTTGGGTTCTCTCTTTCTCTCATTCTCTCTCTCTCTTTCTCTCATTAGTTTAGGTCAGGGTTAGCCAAGACATTGATTGTGGTTCACCGGTGGACCACCAAGCCAATTTTGGGGTGACCACCTAAATTAAGAAAAATGTTTTGTAGCAGATACCACGTTATGCCAGGGCCTAGTGGCTAGGTAGCTAAATGTAAAATAAACACATTTTTTTGCACACACACACACACATACAGCTGCTAGAGATGTGAAATGGCTCTTCAGAATTGAGGCAGCTGTACATACTTCAGCAAGGAAAATTAAATAGCTAGTGGACCACAACTCATAGCTACTGGGCCATGAACTTGAAGAAAATTAGAAGTAGTCCTTGTCCTGAAAGAGTCTGCCCAGGCCTGGACCAGGTAAAGCTTTGCTAATTTTTGTTTATCTTTTCAGCAAACTACCTCTTAGTTTCATCAATCTATTATTTTCCTGTTTCCTATTTCATTTATTTCTGCACTAATTTTTATTATTTCCATACTTCTTTCTCTAGTTCCTTGAGATGTAAAGTTAAGTTGTTTAAGGTCCTTTTTCTTGATGTATAAAGTTATTACTATATACTTTCCTCTTAGAACTACTTTTGCTTCATACCTTAAATTTTAGTATCTTGTATTTCAATTTTCACTTGTCTCAAGATACATTTTTATTTCCTATTTAGTTTCTTATCTGATAAATTGGATGTTCAAGAGTATGTTGATTACTTTCCATATATTTGCCAGTTTCCTCCTCTTAATTGATTTTTAGTTACATCTGATTTGTGGCTGGAAAACATAGTTGGTGTGGTTTTACTCTTCTTAAATTTGCTGAGACTTGCTTTGCAGCCTAACATATGTTCTATCCTAGAAAAGGTTCTGTTTGGGCTTGAGAAGAATGATTATTCTGCTGTTATTAGATTGAATGTTCTTTATATATCTGGTTCCTTATTGATTTTCTGTCTGATCTATCTATTGGGGTATTCAAGTCCCCAATAAGTTACTGAATTATTTTTTCTATCTACTGTTAGTACTATTAGTATTTGCTTTATATGTTTAGGTGCTTTGATGTTGGATGCATGAATATTTAGTTTTTGTATCTTCATAATGGATTGACCCCATTATCATATAATAACCTTTTCTGTCTCTTTTAACCATTTTTTAGCTTAAAGTCTATTTTGTTGACATAAGTATGGCTACCCCTTCTTTCTTTTGGTTACCGTTTGCTTGAAATATCTTTTTGAAAAACATTTTTTCCAATTACAGTTGGCATTCAATATTATAGGTTCAGATGTACAGCATTTAGGTTGCTTCATTTTTGGCTATTGTAAATAATGCTGCAGTGAATATAGGCATACATACATCTTTTTGAAATAGTGTTTTGGATTTTTTCCAGATAAATACCCAGAAGTAGAATTGCTAGGTCATAAGGTAGTTCTAGTTTTAATTTTTTGAGGAACCTCCATACTATTTTCTATTGTGGCTGCACCAGTTTACATTCCCACCAATAGCGCATGAGGGTTCCCTTTTCTCTACATCTTTGCCAATGCTTGCTGTTCGTTGATTTGTTGATGACAGCCATTCTGACCAGAGTGGATTATCTCATGGTGCTTTTAATTTGCATTTCTCTGATGACTAGTCATGTTGAGCATCATTTCATATACCTATTAGCCATGTGTATGTCTTCTTTGGAGAAATGTCTATTCAGGTTCTCGGTCCATTTTTAATCAGATTAGTCACATTTTTGGTGTTAAGTTTTATGAGTTCTTTATATTATTTGGATTTTAAACCCTTATCAGACCCATCACTGGTGAATATCTTCTCCCGTTCAAATAAGTTGTCTTTTTGTTTAGTTGATGGTTTCTTTTGCTATGCAAAACCTTTTTAGTTTGATGTACTCATTTATTTTTTCTTCTGTTTACCTTGCCCAAGGAGACAAATCAAAAAAACAAACATATACACACATACACACACACATATACACACACACAAATATATACACAGACATATATATATACACACATATACACACATATACACACACACACACATATATATATACACACACACATATATATACACACACACATATATATATAACAGAGCAATGTCAGAAAGCTTATTGCCTATGTTTTATGGTTTCAGGTCTTACATTTAGGTCTTTAATCCATTTTGAGTTTATTCTTTTATATGGTATAAGAACGTGGTACAGTTTCTTTCTTTCTTTTTTCCACATGTATCTGTCCAGTATTCCCAATAACCTTTACTGACTGGACTGTCTTTGCTCCGCTGTATTATTTTTGCCCCCTTTGTCATAATTGACCATAGCTTTACTTCTGGGTTATCTCTTCCATTCCATTGATGTGCATGTCTGTTTTTGTGCCAGTACCATGTTGGGTTACAGCCACCATGTCATTCCAGGTTGGGGTAGAAGTCCAGCTTTTCCACTTCTCCTCTGTTGACACCTGGGATAGGTGGATGGATGGAGTTGAGAGTTCACATTCCCTGTCTGTATCCTCTGATACCATTCTGGATGGGCGAGGGAGGAGCACCTTGTTACTACTCCCCACGTGGTCTCCACTGACATGTGAGAGTGGCCTTGTTACTGCAGAGTGATAGTGAAAGTCCAGACTCTTCCCTAGGCCTCTGGCTCAGTCCCAGCAAGGAGCGAGAAGAATGCCATGTTCCTGCCAGGTCGTGGTAGAAGTCCTGACTCCCTACATGCCACATGATCTCCACTTATGGTGGTGGTTGGGGTGGAGGGGCACTGTTACCACCCAGCAAAGATTAGTGTCCTGGCTCCACACACAACTTTCTCTGACACTACTCCTGTGGGAGGATAGGAGAAGAATTAAGGCAACTCATTACAGCCTGGCAAGAGTGGAATTCTAGGCTCTCAATCCCACTTCTGCTGACTTGAGTAGATGTACAGACTGAATCATGAGCACAAATGTTTAGAACAAGGTTTACTATCTGATGATTGCTTAGTGAGCATTTTTGTGCAATTGACACAAAGGGCAAATTTAAGATATGAAAATTTTATTAGGACTACTGACATCAGTGATTTTTTTTCATTCCAGTTCTAAGAACAAATAGAATTGGCTATGGATAATTCATATGAGTTCAATCAACGCAGCTCATGTAATGGAATTCCATCTGAGAAGATAAACAATTTCCTTGTGTCAGAAGATCATGGACAGAAAATCTTAAGTGTACTACAGAATTTTAGAGAAGAAAATGTCTTTTATGATTTCAAAATAGTCATGAAAGATGAAATAATCCCATGTCATCGTTGTGTGTTAGCAGCATGCAGTGACTTTTTCAGGTACGTTGCCTTGTTTATGCCTCAGATTTTGTAATACGGATAATTATTGTTTTTACAACTGTACTAAATTTTTTCCCCTCAGGAGCATGAAACAGTAATTTTTAATTCTTAAAAACAGCTCATTGGAACGTAGAGTAGCCATTGATTTTTGAGTGTGAAAATTTAGGACTTGCTCTTGTAAAGCTCAGGTCCTCCCAGGCCAGTATTTCCTAAAATTCCATGAACATTAATCCCTTGAAACATTCTGGGAGAAAATTGTTTTGATGTGGGGTCAGTTTTATTTGTAGTATGTCTGTATTATGTCACTTAGAAAAAGAGGAATGGACGGATTCATAACAATGGAAGCAAAATTCAAAGAAAATGAGGAGTCTCCAGAGGAAAATACATTTTAATCATGTATACCCATGGATTATCCAGGGGAGAGGGACTCTAACCTAGAGGATCTCCAGATTTCGCCTCTCTTTGGCAGAAGATATTCCTATCATAGGGAAAAGTACCTCCAAAGCATTTCTAAAGAGCACCCAACTTGTTCCAAATCTAGGCAGCCTTCTGAATATAAGTTGGTTCCCCATGTAGATCATCTTACAGAGAATTTTCCAGTCATGACACTTAAGAATCTACTCTTTTGACATCAGGTTTCTGATTCTGCAAGGTTAATGGTCAGACACATGACACATTCTGTAAGGCCTCTAGGTCAGAAACACAAACCTCTTGGTGACATCAGGGACTTCAGTCCTCTTAAGTCAAACTGCAATAAATTTAAATAGTAATTTCAGTATTTTGCATTAAATATAACTTTCACTAGCTGTTTGTCTAAATTGGCTGTCTTCATCTATTTTTCCCATTTCTTCTCTCAGGTAACCTAAGTTATTATTCTTCATACTCCACTGGGGCCCTAACTGTTCTTGTCTACCACTCTCAGATTCCACCACTTTCTTGCCACCTCTATGCTAATCTACCGTAGTTTTTCTTCCAAGTAATTCTTTTTTGCTCCCTATCCTTCATACCACCTCTTCATCAAGGAAGCTGGATAGTAGTGTAATGGTTAAGTAGTTGGCTCCTTAATACATATGCCCTAAATGTAAATCCCAGCTCTGTCACTTATTAGACATGTGAACTTAGGCAAGTTACTTAACCTCTACAGACCAGTTTTCTCATTTGTAAAAAAAATAAGATAATAAAGAACCTAACTCATCAATCATCATGAGGGTTAAGTGAAGTGATGCATGTGTAATGATTAGAACAGTGCCCACTACATTCAATTAATGTTATTTACTATTACTATTATTCTCCAACCTAGCAAAAAATGCAAATATTTTGTAAATATATTTTAAATCAACCTAAGAGTAAAGGGAACCTTTTTAAGGTGATACTGAAAATTATCATAGAATACAATATTTCTGTTTACTTGTTGTTCTGTGTTCTTTATTTTTGCAGGGCTATGTTTGAAGTAAACATGAAAGAAAGAGATGGTGGAAGTGTTACTATTACTAATTTATCCTCCAAAGCAGTAAAAGCATTTCTTGATTATGCCTATACTGGAAAAACAAAGATAACAGATGATAATGTGGAAATGTTCTTCCAGTTGTCATCATTTCTTCAAGTTCCCTTCCTATCCAAAGCTTGCAGTGACTTTTTAATAAAAAGCATTAATATTGTCAATTGTTTACAGTTATTATCGCTATCAGATAGCTATGGCTCTACCCGTTTGTTTGATCATGCATTATACTTTGTACAACATCACTTTTCTTTGTTATTTAAGTCCAGTGATTTCTTAGAGATGAATTTTGGAATACTGCAAAAGTGTCTGGAATCAGATGAATTAAATGTTCCTGAAGAAGAAACTGTACTGAAAGTTGTCCTTAGTTGGACTAAGTATAACTTAGAATCAAGACAAAAGCATCTGCCTTACTTGATTAAGAAAGTAAGATTACACCAGTTATCTGAGGAGACACTTCAAGACTGTCTACTCAATGAAGAGTGTTTACTCAAAATCACAAACTGTTTTGGCATACTCATGGATGCAATTAAGTGTGTACAAGGTTCTGGTGGTTTTTTCCCTGATGCTCGACCATCCACAACTGAAAAATACATATTTGTTCATAAAACTGAGGAAAATGGAGAA
>PVKE010002072.1:0-17490 GCA_004027555.1 Craseonycteris thonglongyai
TCTATAAGGGAGAAAAGTTATGTTTCTATTCTTTAAATGTGATATGATATGTTTCTATCTTTAAAATATGATAATGCAAGGCTCATCAAATTTCTGTGTAATTTTATCATAAGACACCATTTTCCCCTAGGGTATGTACTTCTGACTTAATCAAATAACTCAGTAGAAAACTAAGATTTGTTTACCAGAAAAATGATTTTCCCTGTACTGTGCCTGAATATATATTGTACTTCACTGAGAAGGAAGACACCCTAGAAAGAAATCAAATTTTGAAATCGTTCTGAGCAACTCACCTTGCCTTTTTGGTTCAAGGGTTCAATTGTTAGACTGTCAGGGCCAATGTCCACAATATTTCCCATCTGAAATCCATCTGTAGGGTGTGGTGCCCAAACGGGCTTTCCATCCTCCATTTTTGAAGGGAGCTATCCACTATCTCCTGTTTCAAAGGAACACATAAAGCAACATAAATAACTTTGGAAATAAAAAACAATAAATATTTTTAAGTTAACATGGAAATTGCAACTCATAGAAATACCCATCCACCCCTCCCACAGGTAACACCCACCCTCTCCCATCTTTCTGACCCAACCATAACCTTTATCCCCCTTTATTTAGATAAAGACCAAGCAGGGTCTGCTCTACCCTCAGGTACCACCTGCTCTGCTATGCCTTCCTTCAGTTGTGACTGCAGTAGAGTACTATACTTTGAGAAGTACAGAAAGAGAGTAACGGTCACAGGCTTTACCTATTATCCCAGTGTGAGTTATAATGGCACTCCCTTCTACTACCTTTAGTACTCTGGATTGCACAATTAAACAATTGCCCCAGGAACAGATGTTGTTGCATGGAGTTAGCTAAGAGTTGAACAATAAGTCACTTTAGACCTGAACAGATAACAGTGAAAGATGTGAGAGATTACTTCCTCATGGAAACTTTTCCTGACCATCTGACACTACAAAGATGCTTCTCCCAAGGGCTCCCTATATACATCTTCACAGAACCACTCAGCATACTGTTGTTTTCTTGTTATTTTTACTGAGGTAGAACTTATATACAGTGAAATGTACAAATCCTAAGCATACAAAAGTTGATGAGTTTTGACAAATGAATATACCCATTTAACAAGCACACAATTAATATTTAGGAGATTTCCATCACCACAGAAAGTTCCCTCGTGCCTCCTTCTGGTCAATCTCTATTCCCCACAGACATTTACTATTTTGGTTTCTATCATATAGATTAGTCTATGACTTTTCTTGAAAATTATATAAATAAAATCATACAGGATGTATGGTTTTGTATCAGACTTCTTTCATTCAACAAAATTTTTTTTTATATTCAGCCATATGGTTGTGTGCACTAGCCCACTGAATGACTGACTATACCACAACAGTTTGTTTACCTGTTGTCCTGTTGATGGACATTTCTGGGTTTTGCCTACCGCAAATTCTAATCTAATTTTTCAAGTGTTCCTACAAAGCTTCTTTCATGCTTGGCATTATCAGATCTAACGATTACAATTCTGAAGAGTCCATGACACATAAAATATTTCATTTTAATGAGCTTAAATTCTATGAGACTCATGTGTAATAGTGAATCGGCTAATGAGTGATTCCAGGGGTTCTAGTTTTAGCATCTCAATGGGATTTTATTATTCAACTTATCTATACTTAATGAAGATTTGATGCATGTGCCTTTATATGCGGCATTTTGTGTGGCATTCTAAAATCTGGGATTTCTCAGGTCAGTACTCCCAGGTCATGTCTCTCATGAAAGTCAGAGGTGTTTGGTATATAATTCAACAAAAAGCTGTTAATTAATTAGCAGGTTTGCAATATGATTGTTGGTTAATGTCTTCCATTCCATGTCTAAACAGTGGAATTTGCTTTCCCCATGCAGCAAATGCTATTACATTTAAGTATGATTCCAAGTTAAGAAATTAAATGAGGATTCTTTGTAGAAGTGAATAAGTAACAACTGCCTAAAACTTATTTTACCACACCTACACCTACACACTTTCCTTGGATAATCATATCTAGTTCTATGGCTTTAAATACCATCCATAGGTGAGTGAGTCCTAAATTTATTTCTCCAACCCAGAACACTGATGAGTTCCCAGATGTTTACTTGCCTACTGGATACCTCATAGATACAACTAATAGATGTAACATTGCTATTATTATATTACTTCTCTGTTCACCACCCCAGTCTGTTCTTTCTTATATCAGTAAAGGCACCAACAATACACAGTTCAAATAAAACCTGGAGTAATACTCAATTCTTCCAAATCCATATCACCACCGTGCAATCCTGTCATCTTTATCTCCAATAGGTATTGTGAACCCACCCACTTATCTGCATCTCCTCTGCTATCCCAGTTAAAATCAACACGGTCCTTTACCAAGACTTCTGTAATTAATTTAGTTGCCTACTCCCTACACTTGCCAATCTGCACAGATCACCAGAAATTTTATTGAAATGTAAATCTGATGTCATGCCTTTTCCATCAGGACATCCTTTCAATGTCCCCAAAGCCCGGCACAAAGTAGGCAAATCAATATTCACTGGGTGAAAGAATAAATTGTTCACACAGTTGGGGAGAGTAAAAGGAGGTAGAAGACTAGAAGAAGTTAAAAAAAAAAAAAATGTTGTAAAGGTCTTAAAACCTAAGCTTGAAACTAAGCTCTACTACCATCTGACTAGCTCTTAAGCAAGTTACTTAATCTCCCTGATCACTATCTTTATCCTTACCCATATGTGATAATATCACTTACCTGACAGAATTGCTATGAGGATTAAGTGACATAAAATTGAGATCACCATTCTAATGACACCCAATAAATGCTAGTCACACCGCTTCCCCTTATATTCTCCCATATCCCTTATTTGAAGCCACCAATAAATTTCAAGAAAATGGCTTTGTAATAGGTCTAAATAGAAAGAAAAATTACAGAAGAGTCATGAGAGATCATTTAGGAACAACTGAGTATCTGGAAAAAAAAAAATCACAATAGGCAAAGCCCCCAAAGTGCGAAAAAGAATGGCAAATTCCCTTGAACTATTAAAATTGCTTTCTCATTTTGAAACATTTGCTGCAGCTTCCAACTTAAGAGATTTAAAGGCACACATCTAATGTTCTTCTTAAAACCCTAAATCTACAATAAAGCAATTCCTTAAAAAGATACCAGTCCACAAAGGTATGGAGAACCCAAGAGGAGACAATAACAATAACATTTTGGAAGTTGAAAGCAAATGATTGCGAGGCAATGACTTAGCAAACCCAAGAAAACTGAATCCCCAAGAAGGAAAAAGACAGAAAACAACCCAAATTATACCATGGAATCTCAAAAGACATAAGGACTATATTACAAAGATACTTCTCTAGAACCAAGGGTGAAAAGAGAGTGGTCTAACATAAGGAAAACTGGGAAAAAGTTGTTTGAGAAAGAGATTTCCTATCACCAACCATACACACACTCAATTTGATGGGCAAATGACTCCTCATTTCTATACTATCCCAAGAGAAGCCTAGAGATTATTCTTTGGAAAAGGGGGAGGCACTCTGAAATTGAGAAACCCCAGAAACAATAAGGGTACACATACAAATATTGCCACATGCTAACAAAAACTCCCTCCTTGACCTAACTTTTGTCAGGCTCCTCTGAGCCTCGTTGACTAGGCCTCAGCTAGGCCTTCCAAGTCAGTCCTGTCCTTGTTGGGTCTGCATAGGCCAGTTTTAGCAAGAAGACTGCTAAGCTAGTTTAAAGAAAATCCTCTACTCTTGATATCTGATCATGAGAGGAATGATTTCCTTGAGTCTAGCCAAAATGCCCATTAAGTCCTTCACACAATAACTCAAAAAAAAATTCACACAAAGAAGACACCGTGTTAAGTTTAGGAGCACCAGAAATAAAAAGATGCTACACATTTCCAGAGAAATTAGAGAAAAAAGGAGGAAGAAAAACAACGGCCATATACAAAGTTTCATGAATCAAAATTGCTGTAGCAAAACTGAGAGCAGGAAGTCAACTCAACATCTTTTAAATTCTGAAGGAAAATGATTTCCAACCTAGAACTCTATACTTAGGCAAACTACAAGTCCAAACTGGAGCAATGAGACCCAAGAGACAGAAACACTGAGTGCTGGAGACGTCCAATGACCTTGGACGTCTTAGATTCTTATTGAACTTGTCTTATAACATTCCATGTTTGCATATGAAGAGTACTTAAAAACATACTGTAAAGGGAACTTTAAAAAGACAGTCTCAATTCCCAGTGCTATTTAAACATTAAAGGCTGACTATATATGCATTACAGGAATACAAACTAAAAAAACTCTAACAATCACTGGAATCAGTGAAATAAATTTAAAACTCTTGAAATTCCTTAAGATATTCAGGAAAAAAAAAAAACATTCTACAAAAGCAGTCCCCAATCTTTTTGGCACCAGGGACCAGTTTTGTGGAAGACAATTTTTCCATAGACGAGGGTGGGAGGATGGGAAGGGGGAGGATAGTGGTTTCAGGATGATTCAAGCACATCTATTGTGCCCTTTAATTTCTATTATTATTACACTGTAATTATCACTGATAGGGTTTTAATATTAGTCTACAAGCAAATGATTTATTATGGTCTCTGTGCAGTCAAACCTCTCTGCTGTTAAAATCTGTACTCACAGCTGCTCCCTAGCACTAGCATCACCACCTCAGCTCCACCTCAGATCACCAGGCATTAGATTCTCATAAGGAGCACTCAATCTAGATCCCTCGCATGCACAGTTCATAATAGGGTTCACACGCCTATGAGAATCTTATGCCGCTTCTGATATGACAGGAGGCGGAGCTCAGGCGATAATGTAAGCAATAGGGAGCAGCTATAAATACAGTTGAAGCTTCACTCACCCTCCATTCACCTCCTGATATGTGGTCCAGTTCCTAACAGAAGGTTGGGGGTTGGGGATCCCTATTCGACAACACCCTATCATTAACTGAAAACCATCTCATTTTTAGTACCTATTAATAATTGGCAACTTGTATTTTTAAAGTAAGCACTACAGTAATCTATAGACATAATCTATAGAAGCACCAAGTAATCTACAGAAGCTAATCTGCAGACTTTCAGAGGAATTATGCTAGCTTTTCATTTTATTCTTGTTGAAAGGTGAGAAGCATATCCCCATGAGGCTCTCCAGGGAGCACACATATTGGAGGCTAGAGTGACAAATATATATATATACACACACACACACACATATTATTTTTTCTTTGCAACTCCAGTGATGATCCCAATAATGACCATGTGCCATGAGCAGAACAACTAGATCCATACCACAAAATATAAGCCATCACCTGCTACATCACCATTACCTTCAAGGACTACCCTTTAAAAATATAACTGTGATAACCATAATGCTTTATGTTTTATTAGCTAGGGTATTAGAAACTGAGCACTAGCTACCAACAAGTAAGTTAGAGTTGGGGAAGCCAGGATGGCTCAGCGGGTTAAGCACTCGCTTTGCAGCCCTAGTGTCTGAGGATCAAATCTCAGTCCCAGGCTTAGCCCGTGCAGACCCATATGCTGAACTGGAGTGGCCCCAGTTCGGTTCTCAATGGGGTGAGCTTCCCACATGGGAGGGAAGCCCCCAGCTCACAGTGGTGTGTCCTATGTGGGAGGCCCCGGCTCAGTTCCTGCTCTGCACAGCCCTTGCCCACCTGTGTGAAATGAGACCATGTCAAAAACTGAGGACACAGAACTATAGAGACTGCTCGGGGTCCTCCCCCTTCTCTCTGTCTCTGTCAAAACCAATAAAATAAATCTTAAAAAAAAAAAAGTTAGAGTTGGGCTGAAAGAACTGAAATAAGATATCAAAAAGGAAGAAAAATAAGCATTAAACAGGGTAATAAGAACCCTTAGTAAGATTGTCTTCCACAGTCATTCATTCTGTTAACTTATTTATTTAGCCAGCTATCGTGTACCATTTATTGCTGGATGCTAGGGATATAATGGTGGGCAAAAAAAGACATGATCTGGCTGCATGGACCTTTATAGCAGGAAAACAATCCCTTGGGATAGAACAGTAAACAAAATTGGCAAAAAAATCCCTGTCCTCCAGGACCTTAAATTCTAGTTGGAGGTAAGGGAATGACATAGATGTATCAAATTTGCCTTCTAAAAAGACTACTCTTTCATCTGGCCAGTCTAGCCTTGCTGATGAAAAGAATGTTATATGCACCGTTGGCACATAAGCTGTAAACTGACAACTTCTCTCATCTGTATCAGTGTGTCCTGAAGGCTATTAGCTTCCCTGGTGTCCAGACACTGAGAAAACTGGGCACCAGGTAACAGTTGGCTGTGGCTGGTATGTTTTGTGTGAACCTAACACAATCTTTCCCCGAGCACTTCAGTTCCATAAAAACTCACTTGTACACCAAAATTCTCAAATACATTTCAGAAAGGTTCCCTTTAATCACAAAATGACCTTTGGAAAGGCCTTCCTAGAAAACATTTCCAAGTTAATCTTGTTCAGTTAGTTGTACAGAGTATGAGAATTACTGAATTGCTATAATATTTTATTATACATAATCAAACATTAGTATTGAATTTTATATTGTGGATCTCTTGGCTTTATCAGCAATAAACGTTCATTCAGAATAGGGAGAAAATACCGACCACTAAGCCCAAAATTGACAAAGAAATAAAATAAAGCATCCCAAGATAACAAGGTCTACAAACTGACTATGTCCATTTAATTAAGAGGTAATTTTGATATTCACTCATTTTTCAGTAAATATTTACTGAGCACCTAATATGTGTCAGCCACTGATTTAGGCTTAGATGTTGATGAGAAAATCCAGAACACTAATGTTTTGCAATCTAAGACATCAAAAAAGAAATGTCTAGTCCAGCTATGATGCTGATTTTAATAGAAGGTCCACGCAATCATAGCTATGGTCCTAATGACTGACTATTTTTTACAAAGATTATAGAATTGTACTTTCAAGTATAACCTTAGAAAGTCTAGTGTACCAATGCATGTTTAAAGCTAAATCCACTGCCATTTGATTCTTAGAAACAGCCTCAGGACACCAAGGTTAACTTCAACTTAACTGGTATAGCTAAGATGAACTTGCTAACAAACAAAAGGGTAAAAAAACAAAAACAAACATTTTATTAAGTTTAGTACAAAGCTATTAAATATTAAAAATATTTTATAAGATATTTTAAAAAGTGACATTATCAGGCAAATCACTCCAAATAGTGATACCTTGGGATTTGAACTTAATCCATCACAGACCCTGTTCAAGTTCCAAAATGTTCGAGTTCCAATACAAGTGGGTCTTTGGATAAAGCTACAGGCCATACAGTTGATACATCCCACGTGAATGTGTTGGCATCCAGATTCCAAAGTAGCATTCGGATTCTGAGACAAAATTTGCTTGATTTTTTCATTTGGATTCTGAGTTGTTCGTGTTTTAGGGAGTTCAGGTTCTAAGGTATTACTGTAGATACAATCTGAATTGTGATAATTGGTTGTATGAGTTTGTTATAGATTTCAGAGAAGAAATCTTAAACTACATTTCAGATATAAATTCCTACAAAACTACCACAAAACAGATTTGCATTTAGATATAATTCAAATAATATATGTAGAACAACCTATACTAAAACAATGTGAGCAAAACGGAGACCATTCTAGAGAAAGCCCTGTAGTCTACAGAGACTAAACATCTCAGTTTACTTCAGAAGCTCAAAATTTCTTTTACAAATGTTAAAATACCAGAATAGCAAGATATTATCCCAGGTGATTTAAATTTTCCATACACTATGATTAATCTTACTTATTGTCCAATGATTATATCTATAACTTACCTAGTTTTGTAATTAGTGCTAGATTTTAAAGTTACTTAACTTTGTTGGTCTTTCAAAAAAGTTTAAGACTGCAGATTTTAATTCATTTTCTCCATCAATGGACAATGCTGCTCTGCTAATAAGTGGTTAATTAATAGATCAATCAAATTTTAAGAAACCAAGCTGGTCTTCAAACCAAAAGGTCTTTTTACCAGAGGAATCCTGTCTGTGTAAAACAGACCCACTCTGCTCAAGTTGAAACACTCTGCAGCTTAAATTGCAGGACTTGGGTCAATGTCACTCAGATTTTCAGGGCCTAAAAGGTCTACATGTGAGCAAAATCACAATCTAGATCAGGCATGTTCAACCTGTGGCCCAGGATGGCTTTGAATGAGGCCTAACACAAATTCGTAAAACATGACTTGTTTTGGGGGGGTTTATGTGCTTTTTTTTTAAGCTCATTAGCTATTGTTAGTGTCAGTGTTTTTTATGTGTGGCCCAAGACAATTCTTCTTCCAGTGTGGCCCAGGGAAGCCAAAAGGTAGACATCACTGATCTAAATGGTACACTATAGTAATTAAGATGATAAGAAGTCTAAACAATACTTAACCCTTTAAACACATTTGTGACATCTCTGGCATTTCAGTTCTCCTAAAATGTCCCAAAATAGAAGTTGAAGATTTTCACCTATAATCATCAGCAGGGTCATTTTAAGAGGTTAACCCAAAGTTCAATTCAGGCCACACAATTTTCTTGAAATAAGAACTCATTATAGAAACAAACAAAAACAAACACAAATCTCAGGATGCCGGGATAGCTCAACAAGTTGAGTGCTTGCCTTGCAACTGCAAGGTCCAGGATTAAGTCCTGGCCCTGGCCCATGAAAACCCATATACTGAACTGCGGCAAAATTGGTAACTTCTAGATGGCAGTAAAGGTTCTAGCCTCCCATGCAAGAGGCCCCTGGTTCAGGTCCTACCCCAAATGATCCTACACCCACCTGTATGGAATGAAACTATGTCACAACTAATGATGTACAACTATGGAGACTGCTCTGGGCCCTCCTCCTATCTCTTTCTCTCACCTTCTCTCAAAACAATAAATCTAAAAAGAAAAATCTCAAATACTATGATTATGAATAAGCTCTGAGAAACACACAAATTAAATAGGAAGGGTAAGAGGTATTGTTCCATTGTAATCTCTATCATTCTTTCATAAATGAGCCAATGAAATCTAGGGCATTCAATAAACTTCTCATGTAATTCATAATACTAAGTTTTTTTAAACTCTACTAACTTGGGTTGTGTGTACATGTATGTGCATGCATATATCACACAAAAAAAGTAACTGAAGACAAAATAAATTTTGTACTCACAGATGGTATGAAGTTCAACTCAACTGGTCAAACACACCCAAAGTGAGAACTGGGAAGGCACCAGACCCCCACTAACGTGAATCCCACGTGGAGTCATCCTCTGCACAATGGCTCGTCCACTGTAGTTACAGCCAATCCTCACAGTCAGTCTACCTGAGCATCAATTCCTTCCACTGATATGCCAACAAAAATCAAGACTCAACTACAATAAATAAACACATACAACCCACACATGGGAAAAACCAGGAGCAATGGCTGAGATGATCTGGGAGACTGCACCACTTGGCCCCATAATACACCTACTGCATAAGGGCATTCTACCAAAACCAGGAGATCTACTAATACCTAACTCATACAAATAAACACAGGGAGTCAGCCAAAATGAGAAGACAAAGAAACATGTTCTAAATAAAAAAACAGGTCAAAATTCCAGAAAAAGAACTAAATTAAATGGAAATAAGCAATCTACCAGATGAAGAGTTCAAAACACTGGTTATGAGTATGCTCAATAAAATTACAGAAAAAGAAGATTAACTCAGTAAGAAATTTCACAAAGATACAGGAAATATAAAAATGGAGATAGGAAACATAAAGATGAGGATGGAAAACATCAAAAAGAACCTGTCAGAAATAAAGACTACAATAACTGAAATGAAGAACATACATTCTACGGAAATAACAAGCAGAGGGTCAAATAAGCAATTTGGAAGACAAGGTAGAAGAAAACACCCAATCAGAACAGCAAAAAGAAAAAAGAACTAAAATAAATGAGGATAGTTTAAGGCTCCTTGGCATAACATCAAGTGTACCAATATTCACACCGTAGGAGTATCAGAAGGAGAAGAGAGAGAACAAGAAAATGAAAATCTATTTGAAGAAATGACGATGGAAAACTTCCCAAACCTGGTGAAGAAAATTGACATACAAGTCCAGGAAGTGCAGAGAGTCTCAAACAATATGAACCCAAAGAGGCCCACACCAAGACACATCATAATTAAAATGCCAAAGATTAAAGACAAAGAGAAGATCTTAAAAGGAGCAAGAGAAAAGCAGTTACTTACCTACAAGACAGCTCCCAACAAGACTGTCAGCTGATTTCTCAACAGAAACTGCAAGTCAGAGGGAATAGCAGAAAATATTCAAAGTGATAAAAAGCAAGGGCCAAAAGCCAAGATAACTCTACCTAGAAAGGCTATCATTTAGAATCGAAGAGAGGTAAAGAGTTTTCCAGACAAGAAAAAGCTAAAGGAGTTCATCACCACCAAACCAGTATCATAAAAAATTTTAAAGGGGCAGGAGGGAGAGAGTGGGAAAGATAAAAATACATGTATAATAAAATGGCATTAGCTATATACCTATCAATAATTACTTTAAATGTAAATGGATTAAGTGATCCAATCAAAAGATATAGGTTAGCTAAATGGATAAGAAAACAAGACCCATACATATGCTACCTATATGAGACCCACTTCATATCAAAAGACACATACAGACTGAAAATACAGGATTGGAAAAAGAAACTTCATGAAAATGTAAGCAAACAAAGAAACAAAAAAGCTAGCGCAGCAATACTTAGACAACATAGACTTTAAAACAAAGGCTATCACAAGAAATAAAGAAAGATGTTTCATAATGACAATAGGATCAATCCAACAAGAGGGTATAACACTTGTAAACATTTATGCACCCAACATACAATCACATAAATATAAAGTAAACATTGACAAACATAAAGGGAGAGATTGACAATAGTACAGTAATAGTAGGGAACTTTAACATCCCATTGGCGTCAAAGGACAGACCATCCAGACAAAAAATCAACAAGGAAACAGTGTCTGTACATGATACATTAGACCAGATAGATCTAATTGATATTTTAGAACATTTCACCCCAAAGCAGCAGAATATACGTTCTTTTCAAGTGCACATAGAACACTTTCAGGACAGACCATGAGTTAGGCCACAGAGCAAATCTCAATAAGTTTAAGAAAACTCAAATCATATCAAGCACCTTTCTCAGATCACAGTGGTATAAAATAAGAAATCAATTATGAGAAGAAAACTGAAAAACACACAAACACATGAAGGGTAAATAGCATGCTACTAAACAATGAAGGGTCAACAATGAGATCAAGAAAGAAATCAAAAGATACCTTGAGACAAATGAAAATGAAAACACAACCCAAAATCTATGTGGCACAGCCAAAGCAGTTCTAAGAGGGAAATCCATAGCAATATAGGCCTACTCAAAAATCAAAAAAAGTCTCAATCTATCCTTACACGTAAGTAAAGGAAAAAGAAAAGGAAGAACAATTCAGCTAGTCAAAGGCAACAACAAAATCCCATTTGACAAACCATTCACTATGTACCAGATATTGCACTAAAGTACTATAATATTTTATCTCATTTAATTTTCACAGCTCTGAGAGGTAGCCCCATTTTGAAACTAAGGTTCAAATTTTTAGGCAAGTTACCCAAACACAGACAACTAAAAAACAAGTGTAGAGGCCAAATTAGAATCCTGTGTGAACCCAAGTGCAAATTTGTAATCACTACACTACACAATTGCCCAGTCATCCTTCTTGTCTGCATCATTAGTTTATATTTGTCACTAGACCTGGAAAAAGATCTGATTGTATAATACTATATTGTCCTATTTCTTTACTGGAATAAGAAATAAACTTAATTTAAAAGATAAAGGCTGTATTGAAACCCTCATTACTTCTTTCATAAACACTAAAATGTTTATGATTTCTTACTTGTAAAGTCTTAATCTGGATTTAGATTTAAACATTTTAATGGCCAGACGATGCCAGGATAGCTCAGCAGTTGAGTACTTGCCTCACAACCATGAGGTCCAGGGTTCAATTCCCAGCTCTGGCCTATGCAAACCCATATGCTGAACTGCAGCACAACTGGTAACCACTGGGATGGGTTCCTGCCTCTCATGTGGGTGGCACCTGGTCCAGTTTCCATCCCATGTAGTCCAACATCCACCTGTGTGGAATAAAACCACCTCACAACTAATGATGTACAACTATGAAGACTGCTCTAAACCCTCCCCCATTCTCTCTCTCTCACCTTCTCTCAAACAATAAAAAATTTAAAAATAATCTAAATATTTTAATGGCTAGATTATAAGTAAGTACAAACTAGAATTTTTTGGTTTGAGGAGTCTGTGATAATAAAGAAACATGAAGATAATGTGGAGTTAATTTTGTCTTCCAGTTAATATTGCATTTAAATAACTGAGAGAGACAATCAAAAAGACTGGAGCTTTTTATTGGAATTGTTCATTGTACTGTTATAAAATATTATATTTTTGTTTTTTCTTAATTGATATCAATAAAAATATGTAATAAGAAGGTTCAGATAGTCTACGAAATGAGAAACCTGAACAAGCTTTTCAAAATCTTTTCAAATTTACTTTATTACTTCTAACCCCACTCTACAAAATGCTTTGAAGGTCATATGATCAAACTATCTGTAAAAATTTGCTTTTTAAAATAATCAAATATTCCTCAAGCTTTTACCACATCTACTTACCAATCTGCATCTGTGTTCACATAGTCTGCCTTTCTGTTACTAAGGACAAATGATTCTTACTCATATATTAGGCCAATCCTTATGCTCACTCACCTATAATCTCCAGGCCATGCATCAATATCTATCTCTTTCTCTCTCTCTTTCTATCATCACATTTTCCCTCTTCACTAATATACCATTCCCATTTACTGTCTATACTCACTGTCTGCATTTTCTCTCTTCTCATCCTCTCTTAAACCCATTCCAATCAAACTCACATCCCCAGCCTTCAATATCATTAATGACCTCCTCATGATCAATTTTCAATCCTCATCTTACTCAAATATAAAGCATCATTTGACACAGTTGAGTACTCTCTCCTTGAAGCAGTACTTAACTTTAGGACTCACTCTCCTGGTTTTCTTTCTGTAATACCTCAACTCCTTTTAGGTCTCCTTTGGCTGGATCCTCCTTATCTTTTCAACATCAGAAACTCTTGGGGATCAATCTTTGGCCCTTTTCTCTAGCTACTCTCATCTCCTTGCTTACCTCATCTAGTCTTTAGGCCTTAAACATTAACCATACATTAATAATGCTCAAATTTGTATCTCCAGCTGACACTTCTCTTCCAAACTCCCAGTATTTAGAGCTCTGAGCCTACTCAACATTGCTACTTAGGAGACCAATAGCCATCTCAAACTTATCATATGATAAAATGATCTCCTATCTCCCCTTTCAAATATATTCTTTTCATTGTCCTCTTCTTATTAAATGACAATTTCATCTTTACCTTTACACCTGTCAGGAACTTTGAAGCCATCTTCACCTCTCCTCTTTCTCTCATATTCTACATCCAATCTTTCAGCAAATCCTGTTGACTCTATCTTCAGATTATATTCAGAATCTGACTAGATCTCAACAGTGCAACCAATTCCACCTCGGTCCTCATCAACATCATCTCTAACCAAGATTATGACTGGTTTCCCTGCTTCCTCCCTTGCTTTCACATAGTCAGTTCTCAGTACAAGGGTCAATTCGATTCTTTAATAATATGAGTCATACCATCTCTCTGCTCAACATTCTCCAAATGCCTCCCATCTCATTCACATAAAAATAAAAGCCTATCTCCTCCAGTGGCCCTCAAGATCCTTCACAAATTATTCCCCATCCACCAACCCAAAACTAACACAACTTAACACCCTTCCCTACTTTGTTTTTCCTATATTAATTCACATTTGACATACTTATATATTTTAGTTACGTATTTAGAATATAGGCATCTTCAATCCAGGGACTTTGTTTTATTCACTGCTATGAATCTAGATGCCCAGAACAGAGGTTGGCCCAAAATAGGTATTTATTAAATTGATAAATTAATTGTACAGTCCTACCAACTATAAAATAGTTAGTTAGTTATTGCAGTAAGATAAGAAACCAAGGGGAAGCCGGGATGGCTCAGTGGGTTAGGCGCTCACTTTGCAGCGCCAGGGACCGAGGATCGAATCCTGGCCCCGGCCCATGCGGACCCATGTGCTAAACCGAGGAGTTCCCCCAGTTCAGTTCTCTCCCTGTCTCTGTATCGCTCTCTCCTCTCTCTCTCTCTCTCTCTCTCTCTCTCTCTCTCTCTCTCTCTCGCTCTCTCCCTCCGTCAAAAACAATTAAAAAAAAAAGAAAAAAAAAGTAAAAAAAAAAAAAAAAAGAAACCAAGAGCAGAGAAACCTGACACTTTAATTATCCTACTCCAGCTTTATCACACCAAACATAAACCCTCTACCAGACTTTTTTAAATACTGAAAATAGATTAAGGAGAATCACTTGTACCTGAATGCCCTTGAGATGGGAACCTCAGTACTTTTCAGGAGGACCCAGGTCCTGGCTCCTCTTGATTTTGTTAGGGAATACACCTCATGATATGTGCTTCTGAATGGTCATGCTGATATGTTCATATTTGTTCAGCCTCATACATATTCTGAATTTTCTTTGGTTGAAGTAAGGGGTGATGTCACATGCCTTGTGTGATTCAAAATAAAGCAAACACGAATCCAAGAAAAAGAAGGTAAATGTGCATTATTAGCTGGTATTCACACTTCAAAAGAAGTGGGAATATGAAGCATCATTTGACACAGTTGAGCTCGTTATTTACTGAGATGGGGCTCTAACAGAAAGTACTTCATAACTAGAACAGCTTTCAAGAAGCAGTTTTTCAACAGGGTATATATATATAAACTGTTAACTTTTAATTAAAGCCACTGAGTAAATATTACACTTGACTCCTCCAGACACTTGAGTTAAAAAAAAAAAAAGCAAAAAAAATAGTAATTTTCGGAAGGTCAAAAAAAATATTTATGGACTTCAGGAACAATTTTTTTCTCAACTACCAACCACCAGTAGGACAAGAAAACATTAGAACACTAAAATGTTAAATCTCTAACAAATCCATTCTGAAGTAACTGCTATAGAAAATACTGATTCATTTAATTTCACTTCTTAATTTTATAATTGGAGGAACTATACATACAAAATGTAAACTCTTCAGTACATAATGTCACACACTCATGGGGATAGTTTGGAGAAAATAGAGTCTCAAGGGGGCTGTGTGTATCATGAAGTAGGATTATTATAAATGTATTCTACGAACATTCACTGAATTCCTATTATGTGTCAGGCAAACCACCAAAAATAAAAAAAATCAGTATTTCTCATCTTAAACAAAAGACAAAAGCACATTTTTTTAAAAAGATTTGTTTATTGTTTCTGACAGAGAGAGACAGAGATACAGAGTCAGAGACAGAGAGAAGGGGGAGGGCCCAGAACAGTCTCCATAGTTGCACATCATTGGTTTTTCCACATACGGTAGTTTCATTCCACAGGTGGGCGGGGCTGCACAGGGCAGGAACTGGACCGGGATCTCACCCGGATGAGAACTAAACTGGGGGCACTCCCCAGTTCAGCATATGGGTCCGCATGGGCCGGGGCCGGGATTCGATCCTCGGTCCCCGGGGATGCAAAGTGAGCGCTTAACCCGTTGAGCCATCTAAGCTTCCCACATTTTATATTTAAAAAAAAAAAAAGAAGTCAGGAAAGACGGGATGGCTCAGCAGGTTAAGCACTCGCTTTGAAGCCCCGAGGACCGAGGATCGATTCCCGGCTCCGGCCCAGGCGGACCCACATGCTGAACTGGGGTGTGCTTCCCGAATGCGGTGAGGCCCTCAGTTCAGTTCAAAAAATCAAAAAAAAAAAAAAAAGCACAGACAGAAATAAGATCCTAAAAATGTTTTAAATTACAAAGTTATCTCCCATTGCCATTAAAAACATCAGACTAATTATTTTGAAAGTGGGGGTAGAATAACTAAAGTGGTAATATCCCAGGTGCCCTTATCCCAGTTGCCCTAATCCCTGGTGGCAGAGGAGTGTAGTCAAAAAACAGTGCTAGGCTACTGTCCCTAAGCACTCTAAAGTAGGTAAAGTTAGTCTTCACCACCTTCTCTTTCTTCATCTTTTCCCCATCTGAGGACAGTAACTTAGGTCCTCTCCCAAAAAGGCAAAAGTCAAGACCTAAAGGCTATCTTTATGCCTTCAGATGAAGATTCAAACCCCAAGCTATACAACCTTTCATGTTAGTAAGTAAACTAGGGGAAAACCACCAAAGCAAATATTTTCTTGCTTTATAAAGAAATCTACATTTGCTTGTTTTATTAACTCCCTATGGCTAATAGTTTCTTTAAATATTAATTTGAAAATTTCAAACATTGATGATATTCACTATGTTCACATTGTCTATTCTGGGTTTATCATCCTTGTCCCTTTCTCACCTACAAATATGTTTATTCTTCCCTATCCACAATGTTCCATCCATACAAATAATGGACCAAAGTAAAATACACTTATATGGGAGTATCAAGACAGGATTACTGATTGCCTAACTCAGGGGTGTACAACCTCTTGGCTTCCCTACACCACTCTGGAAGAAGAATTGTCTTGGGCCACCCATAAAATACACTACCATAAGGACAGCTGATAGCTAAAAACAAATCTCATAATGTTTTAAGAATGTTTATGAATTTGTGTTGGGCCACATTCAAAGCCGTCTGGGGCTGTGTGCAGCCCACAGGGTGAACAAACTTGGCCTAACTTAAATCAACCCAAGGAGACTGACATTTTAGAGACAGAGAGTAATTTAAGTAGGATCTTTAAGTTCCACAGATTTCAACAAATAGAGAATTAGGGAGAGGTATTCTAGACAAATGAAACAGCAAAAGCAAAAATTAAAAATGTGAAACCAGGGAAAGCTGGGATGGCTCAGTGGGTTACTGTAAGTGCTCACTTTGAAGCCCTGGGGACCAAGGATCAAATCCCGGCCCCGGCCCATGTGGACCCATATGCTGAACTGGGGTGTACCCCCAGTTCAGTTCTTGCCGGAACCTATGTGGGAGGCTCCCGGCCCAGTTCCTGCCCTGTGCAGCCCCATGCCCACCTGTGGAGTGAAACTATATGGAAAACTAATGTCAACTATGGAGACTGCTCTGGGCCCTCCCCCTTCTCTCTGTCTCTCTCTGTCTCTGTTTCTCTCTGTCAAAAATCAATAAAATAAATCTTAAAAAAAAAAAAAAGTGAAACCAGCTGAAGGGTGTATTGAGAAGGAGGTGAGAAAAAATGAAGCTCAGTGAATGATGAAGCTGGAAATGCAGATTCATACCAAAATGTAAAGGGCCTTAATTCTAATACTTTATTCTATGGGTAAT
>PVKE010002072.1:17590-88194 GCA_004027555.1 Craseonycteris thonglongyai
AAAAAAAAAAAAAAAGAATCCAATTGATGAGAAAGAAAAAAAACATCAAAAGTAGTGCACTATCAGAGAATCTGACAGAATGAGACAGATACCAGATAGGAGCAAATAATTAGTGAATGCATGGATGAAAAAACAAATAAACTGAATAGGGTTAATACCTGATGGGTGTTTCAAACATAATTAAAAGAAAAATTAATACTATATGAGAAATGTAATCCCTATGTATAAATATTATCAATTGTCCATTAGTTTTATGAGACTTTGTCTCATAAGTCTACCAAATAGCAAATCAGTATGACAATCATATTTTCAGGTTATTAGTCAGCAACTGGATTTTTCTGATGTCACAATCTACTGAATGTAAATATTCCTCAAAGCAGATACATATATTCATTGCTTGCCATCCAACTTAGCATTTCACACAAATATGTTGGAAAAATAAAATTAAGGAAATAAGAATACCATAATTAATTCTCAAGACATGGATAAAAACTGTTTTACCAAACAGTTGATAAAGTTTAGGTGAGTTTATTTATTTATTTATTTATTTATTTATTTAGTAAAAAGTAGATTTATAAGTAACCAAATGAATCAAACACGATACTGGGCATGTCTCTAAGTGGAAAAGTCAGCTAGGACTTTTTGATTTTTCACAGCCAGACTTGAGACAAATATAAATATGCGTTACTATTATCCCTCATTTAGGAAAAAAAAAAAAAGTGTTTCATAAAAACCCAGTGGTTTTGTCAAGGCATTTAAAAAGTTAACCAAATAGCTAACTTGAAATGTAAAACAGTGATTATATGATCCAAGGTTTCATACATCTTCCCAGCTCATAAAGCATGACATCGCAAAGAAATGCTATTTATAGGATTAAAGGGCTTCAGTTTTCCTAAACAGAGTTAGAAGTAAGCAAACTGTTTCGTTTTGTTTTTTAAGTAGATCTTATAATGAAAACCCTCTCTTCTACTGCACTTTGGGCATTTTGCCTTTTTTCCTAACCACCAATGTAGCTATGAATGGTTTCCTTTAAAGCTGCTACTTTCAAACTACACCAAAATCCAGTCTTGAGTTTTTACAATACCAACTTTATTTATAAAGTCCCTAGTTTAGGGCAATTAAATCCAAAAACTTATAGTTCAAGTTCTCAGTTACTATTTTTATAATATCATACATCTTTTGGACTTAATTATAAAGTGATTATTCAACAATTAAAATTCAACTCAGCTACAATTTAGTCTCAGTTCACAAGTATTACCATCCTAGAATTGAATCCACTGCAACTATTGAGAACTCTTCATGAAGGAAGAATTTCTTCACACTCATGATTTAAGCCTGCTTTTTTCCAACTGGTCATTAAAGTAGTATTAAGTACAATCATCTAACAATACTCAGTCAGTATTGACAGTGTTTCATCAAGATGAACTTTATATTAAATTTTTTATTAAAGTGATAAAAGAACCAGGTTTTTTAAAGCCAAATATACTACTAAAACAAGGCTTATATAACCAACAACAGGGCCTCTCTACCCTCCTCCTGACCCTCTCCCCCTTTGCATGGTTGCTCTCTCCGCCTGCTGGCAAGCTGTCACTCGGAAACTTCCTTTCACTGCTCTCTTTCAGATATATACTGGATTCCTTTCATATCCAAGAAGGTCTGTATTCTACCTTCATATTTCAATGATAGATTAAACACACACACAGAGTTAATTCTAGGTTGAAAGTCACTTCCTTCAGGATTTTAAAGACATAACATGTATTTTTAAGATCCAGAACTGCTCTGTCTTTCACACTCATTTTTTTTACTCTTTGTTTCTCTCCTCTAAGCTGCAAGCTGAAAGGGTCTTGCCTTAATGGGTGTTCTAAACTTCCATGATGACATGACTAAGTGTGCTGTGCTTGAATTCATTGTGCATCACATTCTAAGAGTACATTCAGTTTTGAGGCACAAGTTATACATAGCTGAGGAATGGTCTCGTATTATTTCTATCACTTCTTTTAAAATGTCATCCTGTATTTTTGTCACTCTTTCTAAAAGTTCTATAACTTGATATTACACCTCCATGAAACTGCTACTCTCATTTTGTCCTTTTTTCTATTACACATTTCTTTACCTCTTTATTCTACCTTCTTAAAAATGTCCCCACTTGACTTTCAAATCCTTCTATTGAAATTTTTGTTTCTATATTCACATTCCTAACTTCCCTTCTTTGTCTTCGTTTTGCTCTTTGCTTTTTTTCACTTTGTTTCTGTTTTTCTCTTTCATGGAAAGGCTTTCCTATAGTTTTCCGTTCACATCTAGACAGCACTAAAAAGCTGACTAAAAGCTCTGTTTAACGGAGAGTATTACCTGGGTAACTTTATTCTGAAGTAACTGGGCAGTACTTAACTCTTTGGTGGAGATATTCCACTGTTAGTGTCTGTTCATCTTCCTCTAGTAAAATTTAATTTTCCAGAAAGCAAGGCTTTGGGTCTATGGCAAAAGAGTTAATGAACTGGAGGCCTAACTTCTTCACATACAGTCTTTCAACCAACCCCACCATCTTAGCTCAGTCTTCACCCTTACCTTTCCTAGTTAACTGAAACCTCCAAAGCCTAAACCTCTGATCTCTTCACACTGGTTTTAACCTCTGCAAGAACTTCAATACAGATTCCTCTGCTTAACCAGGTCAGATAATATTCCTCTAACCAAATTTACTGAAATCCTTCACCTATTACCTTCTTCTAATCTCTTTGCCCTTGTAAATTTATACCTTCTTTTAAAAATTCCTATGCTTTCGTTTTAATGAAATACCAGAAGAGAAAGAATAAACATATGCAATTAGGAAATCCATGTTTAATAAAGAAAACATTTTTATAGAATAATTCACTGTTAATTATTTTCATCATTGCCTTGGGAACGTTTAACAAAACTTATTAATCTGAGAATTTCACACTGCAAATTTTAATCATTTATTTTTTAAAAGCCTCAATACTTTATTAATACAGTTATTCATTATTTAAGTTTTCTAACTTAATATTTAGAGGTTTCCCATAAAATGAATTTCAGGTAAGTGAACTATGTTCTCACTAATTTTTATTCTAATTTTCAATATAAAATTAGAAATTTTCCCTAAGGGGGAAAAGACTTAACCCCAGAGTACAATAAAATCATTTACAATGTTTTAAATGTTAAATCATCATGAAAAGAAAATAAGTTTCACAAAAATGTTAACAGAAATACTCAAATATGCATAAATAAATGAAAAAGCACAATAAAGGAAAATATAAGTACCCAAAGCTAGCAGAACCATTACTATTGCTCATCATTCTTTACTTATTGTATCTAACACATGATGGCAATCCCACAAAAGGCCTACAACATTAGTATTACTATTTTATTTCAATATTCATAAATACTACATTCTAAATGAGTCTACAGCTGACTAAAAACAGCTATAGAAATATCCAAGAAACTTCATAGAAGCTCTAATGCTTTGAATAAGCTTGAGAGAAAACACTTGTTATTTTTTGGAGCAATGACACAAATACATATTGGGGACCTTAATTTCTGTGACACAAATTCTTCTCTTCTAACTTTATAGAAAATAATTATACAGTCCACTTTATCTTCTAGAGAATAATCTATATCTTATTTTGTTTACAAGATATTGATAACCAATATTATCATCCAGGGTATCTCATTAACATCAAAAAAATAAAATCACTTAAATCATACTCCAATCGGATCAAGACATTAAATAAATCCATCTTAAATCCAAACTTAGAACCAAATAACAACAGAGACAGGTATACAAACTCTTCAAAAGAATATCACAATTTGGCTGTTTTTACAATCTGAGCAATGATGACCATGTTGTTGTGTTCATTTCCAAATACAAAAACAAAGGCCAGGGAAAGTTAAGTGACTCATCTACAGCCACATAACACAGAGCTCTAAGACAAGGCTCTTCTTTGTCCACTCATTTGCATTCAATTAAACTGTGCCAACACTTGTAGTTGTTTTTTGGGTTTTTTTTTTCTAATCTGCTTCTATCAAAGCCCACTGGTAGAAATATTATGCCAGAAGAAAATTTTGCACTTTCATATATATTACATAACATGCAATTTTTGCTGTATAAAAAAAAGGATTCAAGCATGTACTATAATACATTGCTGAAAGCCATTTAGAAATAATTACCAATTGGTGTGGGTCAAAAAAATGTTTTAAAATGTTCAACCCAAATGTGTCTGCATTACAAGTATTCAAATCAATCTTTATAACATATCAAAGTAGAAATGAAGTCTCCTTCATGAAATATGTTTTACTAATGTAATAAACTCAAGAGGAAATGATCTTAGTAGAATCTTCTTTTATCACGTAAAGTCCCAAAATTTTTTACCACTTCGTATAGCACATCCTATTACATTTTAAGCATAAACTATTTTAATTTTAATAAGTTTCAGATACTTAATCAGGCTTCATAGCAATTACTATTTTATCCCAGTATTAACAGGATATACATTCTATACATTAGGTTCATTACTTCTTTAAATCATGAAATCTCACCTAGAAAAATCCACAACTGAGCCACAGATCAAAATAAGAAATTCAACATTCCAAAATTTTCTAATTATATCAATTATTTTTTACCACAATTAAAAATATACATCAGACTCTCAAGTTAACCGGCAGCCATGGGGTAGATACTGGATAAATGTAGCTTTTGGTTGTTTGAGAGTTACTATTAAAAATAGGCCTAACAGGGATGCCAGGATGGCACAGTAGGTTGAGCTCTCACTTTGCAGTTCCAAAGTCCAAGGATCGAATCTCAGCCCCAGCCCATGCAAACCCATATGCTGAACTGGGGTGTGCCCCCAGTTCAGTTCTTCCTGGGGCCCATGCGGGAGGCCCCTTGCCCAGTTTCTGACCTGCACAGCCCTGCGCCCACCTGTGGAGTGAAACTATATTGAAAACTAATGACATAAAACTATGGAGACCACTCTGGGACCTCCCCCTTCTCTCTGTCTCTGTCTGTCTCTCGCTCTCTCTGTCAAAGAATACAATAAAAAATAAAAATAAAATAAACAGGCCTAACTAATACTATATACTAGCTATACCATACTATAAGCTCTGTATTGTCTTGACATTAATATTAAAATACAGTAATTAAAAGCAAATTAAGACAAATAAAGACAAACTTAATGTAACACAGTTTTATTATAAAAACAGCTTTGTGATTGCAGTGTGCAATTTTAGTAAAATGGCAGTCAATAAACTTTTCAAATTAATAAACTTCACTAATAATTTTTTAAACTTCAAGTAACTTAAAACACACACACACATACACACTTAAAATTGTTACAGCAGAGGTAGAGAGTTTACTAGGCAGATATCACATCATCGTCAGGATCTGATGATGTAGCTAGGACAAGATCAGGAGAAGTGGATGTGGATGGTTTTGGACCTACATCAGTAGATGATGCTCTAATGGCAAACCTGAGTGTAGCTTTCTTGAAAAAATGAACAAATACCAGCTTGCTTTGAGGCCTACACTTGTCATACAAGTTTTGCATTATATGCAACTGCATAACATGCTGAGATTTTATTTTTAATTTCTATTTAAAGTATTTCTTTGATTTCTTTTTATTTCTTTTTTTCTTTTTTTTTTTTCTTTTTTTGCCAGTTGCATGAGAGCACCAGTTGCTTGAGTTCCAGTTAATGGATTCTACTGTATTAGCAAACCAAGTCCAGTAATAAATTAAAAATACAATATATCACAACCATATATGGTTTATCCCAGGAAAGAAACTTTGTTCTAATATTTAAAAAAGTAAATGAATGAAAAGATACTCTCAGAATTACTATGGATGGCAAAGGAGCACAGAAAAAGATATTTGACATTATAATCATTAGAGAAATATATATATTAAAACCACAATGAGATATCACTACACATCCACTAGAAAGGCTAAAATTTTAAAAACTGACAACACCAAAGGTTAGCAAGGATACAGAACAACTAGAGCTCACATATAATACTTACCATACATACTACCTGAAATCCTACTACTAGATATTTACCCAAAAGAAACATCCACACAAAGATGTATATCTTAATATTTACAGCAGCTTTTTTCATAATTGCCACACACTGGAAACAATTCCAATATCTATCAACAGATCAACAGCTATCTATATAGTGTAAAATCCCATTTATGTGAAATGCTAGAACAGGTAAAACTAATCTTAAAATGACAAAAATCAAAATAACGTCAGGAGCTGAGGAAGGAAAATACAATTGTCTACAAAGGAGAAGAGGGGAACTTTGGGGGGAAACGGAACTACTCTAAATCTTAAACTGTATTTCTAAAAAAGTAACTTTTATTTTACATAAATTATAACTCCATAAACTTGACTTTAAAAAAAAATCAATCATTAGAATTTACAACATGAACAGTATAAAAGTTTTTAAAAATTCAACAATTGTGATTTTTCTTTTAAAATCCCTCAGAAAACTAAGAAGGAAGAGTAAATTCCTTAATCTGATCTAAATGTCTACAGTAAAATAAAATCACAATTATCAGTAAAGCACAGAAAGCTTCTCCTTTAAAAATACAAACTAGGTAAGGATGCCTGCTATTCTTCTACTCAACATTATAGTTGATGTCTTAGTTGGCGCAGTAAGGTAAGAAAGAGGGGGAAAAAAATATAAAGATTGGAAAGGAAGCAGTAAAACTGTCTTATTTGCAGACCTGATTGCATACAAAGATAATAATTTTTAAATCTATAGACAAATTATAAAATAAAGAAGTTTAATATGTCTGCAGAATATAAGATCAGTGTATAGCAATGAATTACACTTCTATGTATCAACAATAAAGTTTAAAATGTTTTAAATATCAATTACAATAGCATCAAACAAAATCAATACTTAGAAATAAATATAATTTCAGAACATGTGCATCTCCCCAAAGATACTTAGTAATTACAAGCAGAAAACAGTAACTTTACATGTAAGGAGGCAGATGCCACCTTAACCAAATAATCAAAACTGTAGAATAGACACCCCAGACTTCAAGACGGTGGCAGTCATACCAGTGAAGAAGAAATTCATAGATGTCAACATAGGGGAGCTGCCAAGATGGATACAGATGTGGGATTTCACCCTTAAAAGTATTACAAGTACATCACTGTGAAGAGAGAGGGTAACACTGGGGTTTCTGTGGTGCTGGCAGCTCATATGCTTTTCAACTACCACTGTTCTTATGAGGAACTCAAACATGAACAGCCATGCAAGTGTCACTGAAGAGGCCCAGTATGGAAGGCACATTCCCCATTTCTGACCATGACCTTTGCCCAGCACCCCCGAATCCTTTCACATCCTAATTAACATCTAATAAGAGATGAATGATTCTGAGCTGCTTCAAAAAACAAAAACAAAACAAACAAAAACTATGTTCAGTACATCATACCACTCCTGTGGCACTCTTGCTAAAATGTATAATCTAAGCCTCATCATAAGGAAATATCAAACAAACCAAATAGAGAGGGTTTATACAACATTACTAGCTTAAATTATTCAAAAATGTCAAGGTCATGAAACAGAACGAACAACGAGGATCTCTTTCAGATGACGGGAGACTACTAAAGCAACATAATAACTGAATACAACACATCATCCTGGATTTACTTATGCTATAAATAATATACTCATATTTGGGACAATTCATGATTTCTGAGTAAGGTATGAAGATTTTAAATGATACTATTAATAAGTGTTACCTGTGATTATATGGGAGATTTATTTTGCTTTTAGGAAATGCACAATGAAAGTGTTTAGGAGTAAAGAAATAGGTGTAGTTCTGCAACTTATACTCAACAAATTCTAAGTGTCAGGGGTGTGTATGTACATATTAATTTTTGTAAAGTACCATTCTAGCAACTCTTCTAAAAATCTGAAGTTAGAGCAAATTAAAGTTAAAAAAAAACATGTAATGTAAGACTATAGAAAAACTGTAAAATTATAAAACATTCCTAAGAGAAATTAACAAAAACCTAAGTAAATTAAGCAATACACTGTGATTCTAGATGAGAAGATAATTCCAAATTGATCTCTAGGTTCAATACGATGTCAATTAAAATTCCAACAGATTTTTTTTCAGAACTTGACAAGATGATTCTAAAATTAATACAGAAATGTAAGGGCTAAGAATAACCAAGACAATCTCGAAGAACTAATTGGAAAAATAAGATTTACTATAAAGCTACAATAGTAAGACAGTGTTGTATTGGTGCATGAATAGACAAATAGACCAATGAAACAGAACAAAGATTAGTACATATATTAATACACTTGACTTACAATAAAAGTAGCAATGCCGGGAAAAAGATACTTTTCAATAAATACTACTAGGAAAAGTAGATATATATTCGGAAAACAATTAAATGTGAGATCTGTCTTACTCACCATCATACAAAAATTTATACACAGGTGGGTTATAAATCTACAAGTGAAATGCAAACAATAAAACTTCTATAAGTTTATATAGATTATCCTCAAGACCTTAGAAAAGGAAAGAACTTAAAACCAGGTAAAAATTTACCAAAAAAAAAAGCATAAATCTGATCAATTGATATTTTTGTTTTCTTAATTATTAAACTACCCTACTTTCTCCCAAAAAAGTCACTTTAGCAGAGTTCTCAGCTTTTCTTATGGTTTACATGTTGCTATGAATTTCTACTTTAATATGAGAAAGGTAGCTACTCTGTGCTTCAAAAAATTAACTTGGAGAAAAATCACATATGACCCAATGCAATTTCCACATTATATTGAACTCATTCCTTTGTTTACTCAGCAATAGAGTAGACTGGACTTTTACATTTCTCTCTCCCTTTTTCTAAGCAATAGGAGTCTGGCATATTGTTGGCACTCAATAAAATAATCATTGACTAAATGGCCAGATGAATATCTGAAAATTTATATTTACTTAATGAAAAATGTTATACATATGATAAATCCATATTTGGAAAGCAAAAGTGTGAACTGAATATTAATGCATAATGAATTACAAAGTAACTCCTTGCATCTTTATACGAGTGTCTTCTCTACCAGTCCTAAGCATTAACAAACAAAAATGGCTTTCTGTTTGGTTATGACTGATTCAAACTACAGCAACAGCATTCATCTCAAGCAGGCTGGTACTTTATTCCTCTGCTCCATTTGCTCCTTTTTCTTTGCCTCCTTAAAGTACAAACTTGTCTTTCACTTTGCTCTGTTCCTTACTGCCACATCCTCTAGTCTTTTGGTTTTTCCCCAGCCTGATCCTATAATACTATTACACTCCTAATTCTGGCTTTCAACTTCACCTCCATCCTGTGCCCAACCCCATTTCAAACATCTCTCTTAACACCCAGCCACTCAAATAAAGTCACTCCTATTCAGGATCTTTCAATCTACTCGTACAAGAAGTCTTCCTACCATGATCCTACTGAAGGCAAACTCTGATGAACAAGAACTATATTCGAACTTCTTCCCCCTACCCCTTCACCATGAGGCAGAAATATGATTTCTCCCTAAAACACAACCTACCTTTTGGCTCTCCCCAACTTGGATGATTCACAAATAAAAGTAAAGTTCAAGTAACTGTGTTTCAATCTTTCAAAAATGCTGGTAAAAACAAAATGATTTTTTTTAATGGCCATAATAATGCTTTAGTGGCAAATAATCAATTTTATTGACCTCTTGACATAACCCAAGCCTTTGTCTAGTTATGGTACATGTCAGTATTACTGAAGCAGGTATACTGTTTAAAAGGATAATAACAAATGCAATATCAAATGCCATCTTAGAATGGGAACTACTCCCTCTGTAAAATATTTCTTTTTTTATTATCATTAAATTTGTTGGTGTGACATTGGTTAGTAAAATTATATAGGTTTCAAGTTTCCAAAATATATCTCATTAAAATAGAGTTCTACCCTGTGAGCTGCCATCAAAATATAGGAAGAGACAAAGGGAGGAAAGCTGAAAGCCTTATTTAACAAGGATACTTCAATGTCCTAAATTCACAAGTGTAGTTACCAGTTCAATGAACCCAATCATGTAATCCACACAATCTATCTCATTTGAAATCAAAACAAGACCTTATACCAGTAGGCTCTTTCCCAAAAGAGAAAGGAAAAACAAACCTTTGGGAGAAAACCACAGGCACTTTGTGGAAAGAGAGAATAAAAACTATCTGGGATATCCAAGACTATCACTTGTTCTTTTGTGAAAAGTTAAATTTGCAACAAGTAGGTTTCAGAGAGATTCATGAAGACTGCCGGAACCCTTGGTCAAACAGAGAATCTATTTTCAGCTTAAGAGATTTTAAGCACAAAAATAATAGATATGGGGCAAGAAAAAAAGGACAGTTGGAAAACAGCTTTAATAGGGAAAAGGGAAAGAAGAGATAAAAAACATGAATTGAGGGATGAGATATCAGAGCAAGATGAAAAGTGTAACAACCAGAGCCACAAACTGGCTTAGGAAATGGTAATTTATTTAGCTTGGTAAACTAAATGAATAGTAGGCAAAGAAAGAATTAGAGGAGTTTTGTAAAAATCCTACAATAAATATCTAATCATAACTGTTTTTCTTTCTACTTTTGTTTTTTAAACAGCTATAGAGAAAAGATTTAAAATAAAAAAAAAAAGCTTCTGTGGAAGATGCAGCAATAAGATACCATCATCTTAAATATGAGGATATAAGGGACAGAAACCAAGATAAATATTACACAATATAAAGCTATTTTAAACAGATATAAATGTAATAAATGAATATTAATTGCATTTCAACCTATCATTAACTTCCAATAAAATGCCCAGTACAAATGCAGGTTCAAAATGCAAAGAAAATACATTTATGAAAATCATGTTAAGTCAAAGAAAAGAACTGTGAAACCCATTCCAAAGTTATCTCCAATATCCTGCCTACTTTTATAAGACTCACCTCACTTTAATATTTGGAGTAAGATTACTCAAAATAATTAGTTTTGTTCTGAGCTCCAGCACAGCTCCTCATCTGTCCTTGTGTGGTTTAGGTGACACCCCACTCCCCCCCATTCCTTATCTTATCTTATCTTATCTTGAATAGAAACAGTCTCTCCAAGTGACACTAGAGGAAACACACGCAATCTTGAAAACCTGGAAAGCTGAGTTATCACCCAGCACAGATCACCATGTCAACTGCATTTTGGAGATGAAGGCCCTCAGACAGTATCCCTCTCACTAGAATGAATGGGTCAGTTTCTCCAAGGGTATCTTGTGCACTTAGCACGTATTCTGTGCCCCAAGCACACACACTGAACAGTCATCATTACACACACACAAATTCGCAATCCTCCTGCCTGAAAGGCTTCTTCCCTATTCTTTACATACTGCATTTCTACTCTCTGCTTCAAAAATCAGGCAAATCTCTCTTCCCTGAATTCTTCCACCAAAATCCTTCTCAGAATTAGGTGCTTCTTTGTTGGTACCTGCTTTTTACTTATGTAGCATTAGCTTTTCTCTCTGCTTTGTTTTGTTTGTTGTTAAATTTTAATCTTTCCTTATACTTTAAGGACAAGAATCATATCCTGCTTGTCCATATACTGCCATCTCAACAGAGTTAAGTTATGCATAGAGAATTATTAATATTTGTTGAACACATACATAGTAATTGCCCTCTTCAACCTAAATGACTAAACAAGGTTGTATGTTAGGTGAGAGCCTGTACCAACAATACAGTTGTGTAAGATGCTAAACTTAAAACTTCCAAGTAAGCAGATGTGTACCATTATTAGTTCATCTCTACAGGATTTTAAATCCAGCACATACCTCACCTTCTCTTTGTAAAAACCAAAAATTTCATAATATGCTTAAGTAGAATTTCAACAACATACTTTTATATAAAGTGTCCTATTTTAACAATGTTTTTGCTATTACCCAAAAATGTTAATGAACACAGGGTGGAGGTTAAAAATGGGGATTGTGCACACATTACTAAATTTAACTTTGTAATTTTTCAAATTAATTGCTTTAACTCTAATATTTATATGAAGAATCCAAGGCTAAATTGCTTTCACATACGGAAATGATCTTGTCTCAGCCATACATCCCATACTACATACTCCCAAATTATTAAAGAAAGGGTTCTTAATAGGTATACTTTCAGCTATAGTTTCATCTTCCCTAAAAAAGTCTTTCTTACCACTGCTACTAGTTTTGGGGGTTGTTTGTTTTTTAGCAATATTCTTGGTTTTCAGGCTCATTAAGCCTTTGACTATACCAACTTCAAACACCTGTAAGAAATTTTATGTTGATGGATGACCTACAATTTATAATTGGAGAAAAGTTTTAAAAGAAGTAGATAATATATTCACATTTGTGATGTGATTTTGTGATGAAATTATTCACGGAACAGACTTTTATTGAGCATCTACTTTCACAGGGAAAAGTACTCAGCTCTGAACATATAAGAATATAACCAGTGTTTACAACCTATTGAAGGAAAAATACCGGTACATGCAAACTGTGTACAGTAACACTTAAAGTGCTAACACAATGTATTCACAGGCCACGGGGACTGAGGGAGAGGAGGGTAGTGTAGAACAAGAACTAGGACCAAGGAGATCTATTTTGAAAGAAGTATGAAAAGATGAGCAGAATAAAGTCTTACAGCAGTGATATGGTACACATACCAGCAAAACAAAACAAAATACCAATGTATTGTACATATCAAACTATCTTGTATTCAGACTACTTTGTAAATGCTACTTATACCTGTTACTAAGAAAGTATCAGTCAACTCCATTAAAGCCACTGTCTAATCTTTATAAGGGTAGAACTTTGAATTTCTAATACAGGTCATATTCCCTCAAACAAATGTATTACTAAACTTTGACTAGACATAAAAATTGTTAACCAATAACAAAATAACATGAAACGAAGAATAAAGCTGAAACCCTGAATAGCCTAACTGGAAAAGGAGACGATCCTTTTACAGGTCATATACACCACCTGACCTGTATTTGGCAATCTGCTCCCAGACTGTCAACAGATAAGCAGCACAGCTCTCAAGAAAGGAGACTGATCTTTGGCAAAGCAAGGCATTCACCAGGGTGCTGCTATCCCCATACACTGCACTCAGACAAGCCAAAGTAGGCCTGGAACTTGAGAAGGTTTATTTCCAATCTGGACAGTTGCCAATGTGTCTCATTCAAAGTCCAGGGACAAGGGCCAGCCCAACCCCCCATGCCCAAAGCCAAAGCAGCAGTTGCTTCAGTATGTATTCCCGACCCAGAGATGACCTGCATGCATTCTTCCACACCTGCTAATAGCCATACAAGAATTTGCTCAGGCCAGTTACTATGCAGACTCTAACCTTACCACTGGCAACCCAGCAACGGATAATTCCAAGTCCTAGGAGAATCACATGTACTGGAGAGAGCACTTTGGTCTACTAGGATATAACTAATTACTGCAAAGTCAGCATCTTCTTCACAATGCACAAATGCTAATATCAAAGTATAATCATATATGCATTACAGTAAAATAATCCTCCATCTAAACTACTCAAATTTTTAATAACCACCTCACAAAAGCTGGAGAAATGGGGGAATTAAAAACTCAGAGATGGGGATGTGGGGATGGCTCAGTGGGTTAAGCACTTGCTTTGCAGCCCAGGGGTCTGAGGATCAAGTCCTGGCCCCGGCCCGTGTGGACCCAAATGCTGAACTGGGGTGTTCCCCCAGTTTGGTTCTCACTGGGGAGAGCTTCCCATGTGGCAGGCCCCTGGGTCATCCCCAGCTAACAGGGTGTGCCTCCCATGCCAGGAAGTCCCCAGCTTGATTCCAGCCCTGTGCAGCCCCCACCCACCTGTGTGGAACAAAACCATATCAAAAACAGATGAGGTATAACTATGGAGACTGTTCTCTCTCTCTCAGTCAAAAACAATAAAATAAATCTTTTTTTTTTTTTTTAAGATTTATTTTATTGGTTTTTGACAGAGAGAAACAGGCAGAGAGAGACAGAGACAGAGAGAGACAGAGAGAAAGGGGAGGATCCAGAGCAGTCTTCATAGTCGACATTAGTTTTCCATATATTTCACTCCACAGGTGGGCATGGGGCTGCGCTGGCAAGAACTGAACTGGGGGCACACCTCAGTTCAGCATGTGGGTCCGCATGGGCCGGGGCCGAGATTCGATCCTCGGTCCCCGGGGCTTCAAAGTGAGCGCTTAACCCGCTGAGCCATCCCAGCCTTCCCCTAAAATAAATCTTTAACAACAAAAACCTAAGGGGAAAACTCAGTTTCCTTGATCTCACTCAGTACAGAAAGTATCTTAAAAAATCACAAGAAATATTAACTATACCTTAAGAATGAATTTTTTTAAAGATAGAAGATAGTTGATATATAAAAAAGTAAAAACAGAGGGGGGTTGCAAGGAGCCGGTGCGGAGCCTGAACGGAAAGGTTTCGGGGGCCTTGTTGGCAAAGCCTCGGTTCCCGGGGCCTAACAGGAGGAACCGGCCTGGGGCCTTGATGGCAAAGCCTCGATTCCCCTTTCATCTCCCTCAGCGGGTAGTTGGGTGATTAGATACAGAAAAGTGTGTATATATAACTTCGCATGAAGGTCAGACAGCTGGCACCAGGTGTTAGATCACAGGCTGTGAGATGAAAGGAATACATGGGAGAGGGTCTGCATGTTCCTGATAACAAACTGCCTGCGCTGTACTTCAGTTAATGAGTAGTTTTTGATGTGGTTGAAAAACTCCTTTTTTTGTCTTTCCTTGCTCCTTGTACTGACATAAACCTTGGCTATATAACTGATTAAATAAAGCTATTCGGGGCTGCTCCTATTGAGGACAGTCGGCAGATCATTGGGTCTGTCTTCAATTCCCACTGCTCGAATTCAAGGACTTCGTTCGCCCAGGCTGGTTCCTGGCAGAGGGTGGGAAGAGGAGGGAGGAGGAGCTAAGTATATGGTGATGGAAAGAGTTGTATACCTGGAAACTATATAATTTTTACTGACCAATGTAACCCTAATAAATTTAACAATATAAAAAAAAGTAAAAACACCTAAGTTGCTTCAGTACATCTCAATATCCAAAGATTTAAAAGTCACATAAAATGCTAAATTACATTCATTCTCTAGATGTGACAAAAATATTCATTAGAATAAAGAAGGGGGAAGCCAAGATGACTCCATGGGTAAAGTGCTCACTTTGCAGCCCAGGGTTCCGAGGATCGAATCCCAGCCTTGACCCGTGTGGACCCATATTCTAAACTGGGGTGTGCTTCCCATGCAGGAGGCATCAGTTCAGTTTTCACCCCCAAGTTCAGCACCCAGCTGGAGGGGACATACCTCCCATTTGGGAGGCCCCCGGCCTAATTCCTGCTCTGTGTGGTCCCTGCCCACCCGTGTGGAACAAAACCATGTTGGAAAAAAACTAATGATGCACAACTATGGAGACTGCTCTGGGTCTTCCCCCTTCTCTCTCTGTCTCTGTCAAAAACAATAAAATAAATCTTAAAAAATAAAAATAAAAAATGATATCAGCAATTTAGTAGTTGAAAGACACACAAATATATCAAAAGAACATGTCAAAAATAAAGGATAAGTTTATTCAAGCTATTAGATTATAGGAGGGAAGTCTCTTGATTTTCTAAATTTGTACAGAAGTATGGATTAATATGAATTCATTAATCCTATTTGGTGCAAAAATATTGAGTTACTATGCTTCTAAATAATATAATGGGAAAATGTATACATAATTCATAACCATTTAATTATATAACACCAAATTAAACCAATTAAAAACATCAAAAACATACTTATTAACTGTGTTATAAAACTCCTCAAAAAACACGTATTTGTTTGGACTATAAAGACATTCAATTACATAAGTCATCAAGCAGCTATTAATCAGGGCTATAGCAAAGTGTTATGGCAATATCTAAGAAAAATTAATTTTCTTTATACCGTTGCAATAGAGAATCCAAGAATCATAAATTCCAGGTACAAAAATGAAATTTTCCAATCACTTTCTAGATATAAAAATGCATTTGGGGAAGCCAGGATGGCTCAGCAGGCTAAGCACTCATTTTGCAGCCCCGGGGACCAAGGATCAAATCCAGGCCCCGGCCCGTGTGAACCTATATGCTCACCAGAGGGGCATTTCCCAGCTGGGAGACCCCCAGTTCAGTTCTCGCCCCCCAGTTTGGCCCCAGGCTCGAGGGGGCATGCCTCCCATGCAGGAGGCCCCCAGCCCAGTTCCTGCCCTGCACAGCCCCTGCCCACTTGTGTGGAAGGAAGCCATGTTGAAGAATGATGATGCACAACTATGGAGACTGCTCGGGGCCCTCCCCCTTCTCTCTGTCTCTCTCTGTCAAAAACAATAAAATAAATCTTAAAAAAAAAAATGCATTTAATTTCTAAGGCCTTCCAAAAAGGTAGAGGAATTATTTTACTTTAACTTCATTTTTGTAAAGCATATACAGGCACATACACACACACATACACACACCATCTAAAATACCCAACAAAATGCCACAACAGTGATTATATTTATGTGGTAGAAACATTAAAGATTCTTATTCATTTCATTTTGGATATGTGGAATTTCCACCATGAACAAATGACTTAACTTGGTGGGGAAGATTAAAAAAAAAAAAAGACTGATTAGTCCACATTGTATTCTATAACCATTTTAATGTTTTACCACCTTACCCCATTCTTTCTCACATCTTTTCCCTATTATGTGCTCTATAGGACCCACAGGACAAGTCCTTTGAAGCACAGCTATATGATAAACAGTTGTTTAATGTCTATCTCCCTACTAGAACGTAAACTTGATGGTGGGGTTGTGTGTGTACTGATCACAGATACATAGTGCTTTCCGCATAGTAGGCAAGAAAATAGTTTTAAATAAATGAATGAACAAACTGTTCTAAATCTTTCAAAATGTAGTAGAAGAGCAAGCTTTCCTCCCTTCTCACTAAAAAATGCTGGTTTATATACAACCACTATCTTCTGTATTTAAAAACATGTCTGAATTTACCTTATTACTAGTCTTCTTTTTCTTTTTTTTCATTTTAACCAATTCTATTTCCCTAAAATTTTCTCCAATTATATGGCTCTTATTCTGAATCCTAATTTCTCCATAACAGTTCAATTGTGAAGTTTAATATTTAAGCCAAACATTCCAATTCCTATTCACTGCTTATTATAATTGAAAGGATAGTCATAATTTTATGTAAAATGTAAGCAAATGCAATCAAGTGCATACAGTATCCTTCACTTGTATGTAAACAGCCTGCCCTCCCAGATATGAAATTTCAAGTTGCTAAGGATGTTTAATTCGCACCACTCACCACTATCATTAGCATGGTATTTACACCAACTGTATTATCTCACAGTTTAGAGATTCTATGTCATAATTATGACAATAACTTAGTCTGTTTTTAAGTGACTATCAAAAACACATGGGTAAAGTTATAGTCACTTTCCTATATCACAGAATAAAATTCAATGTTGTCAAAAAGTCAAATAAATATACTTAACATCCAAAATTTCTAACAAGATTAAAATTTTGCTTTAATAATCAGTATATTTACTAAGATTGCAAGATCACTAACACAGTTCATAACACTGTCTCCAAACATTAGCACTCCAATAACTGTTGCAACGTTACCTCCATTCATCACAAGTAAAAATGTGTGATGACCTAATTATCTACCCGATGGGGAAGAAAACAAAACAATGCAATAAGGTATAAAATCCTTCAATTCGCTGCTTCTTCAACTAAATACCGGTACACATCTGTAACTTTCTCCAAACCTTAACTTGTCCCAGGTCTTTTCAGAGCTGACTTCCCCACATGTGCTCTTGACCGCATCTGTTACCAGCCTTCCAGCATTTGGGTGCTCCATACTGTTTCTATACTAGTTTTAATCATTTCCTCACCATTATCTTCTCTTTATCAGCAAGAGTAGTAAAACAATGATTCCTAATGTAAAATGTTTCCTTTATATAAAAGCCTAAAATAGCAGCCCAAACAGAGAATTTTCTAATTAGATTATGAAGAAAGTTTACCTAATTTAGGCTATTTAGACCAAAAAATAAAATAATTTCAGTCTTCAAATACGTGAATGATAATTAAAAATGTGTTTATGTAGGGGTATGTGCATGTACACACACAGGAATAATCAAATGGCCTACACTCCAGAAAATATAAAGATGGGGGAAGCTGGGATGGCTCAAGCGGGGTAAGTGCTCACTTTGCAGCCCCAGAGCCCGAGAATCAAATCTCAGCCCCGGCCCATGAGAACCCATATGCTGAACTGGGGCGTGCCCCCCCGTTCAGTTCTTGCCAGGGTCTATGTGGGAGGCTCCTGGCCCAGTTTCTGCCCTGCGCAGCTCCACACCCACCTGTGGAGTAAAACTATATGGAAAACTAATGCTGTCACCTATAGAGACTACTCTGGGCCCTACCCCTTCTCTCTGTCTCTCTCTCTCTCTCTCTCTGTTTCTGTCAAATAAATAAATAAATAAATAAATAAATAAATAAATAAATAAATAAATAAATAAAACAAAAAAAGAAAATATAAAGATGTAGCAATTTAGGTTAGATAGACATGATGAATCTTTATGAACAAGAGACAAAAAGACGTTACAGAAACTTCATCTCAGGAGCTTTTTTAAGATAAAGATAAAACAATGAATGAACTGTTTTGAGGGGTTTAAATGTAATCTGCCAGGAAACAAAAAACTAGATTCAACAGAATTAACTTCTATTTCCAAATTTTATATAGTAACGGATATACCATTTTAATAATTTTCAATAATTCTTATATCCCATAGACAGTGCTCTATTTTTTAACTCCTCCATGAGACACTAAAGGTTTTAATAATATACAAAAACTAAATTGTTAAAATATTTTGGCCACCAAGACTTAGTTTCTACAGTGTTTGACAGACGTATTCAGATTTTCTATAAGGAAAGGTAAAACAACTGAACTGTACGTTGGAATCACTTGGAAATCTTTGAAAAGGTACTGATATGGGGAAGCTGAGATGGCTCAATGGGGTAAGCTCACACTTTGCAGCACCAGGGACCGAGGATCGAATCCTGGCCCCAGCCAGTGCGGACCCATATGCTGAACTGGGGAGTGCCCCCAGTTCAGTTCTCACTGGGGTGAGACCCCGGCCCAGTTCCTGCCCTGTGCAGCCCCGCCCCGCACACCTGTGCAATGAAACTATGTGGAAAAAGCTAATGATGTGCAACTATAAAGACTGTTCTGGGCCCTCACCCGTCTCTCTGTCAAAAACAGTAAAAATAAATCTTTAAACAAAAAACTAACAAATAAATAAATAAAAAGGTACAGATATATATGTCTCACCCTCTAACCCAAGACCTGGGATTCAATGGGTCTAGGATGTGGCCTAGGCCATCATGATTTTGATAACAGCCCTAGAACTTATTCTAACAGTACCAAATAGAAATTCCGTTGCTTCCATGTTGGGAGAATAGTTATTTGGAAAGTCACCCCAAATTCTCATTTATGTTGCTGGGAGAAATAAGGGAAAGATTTCAAATTGTCTTATGCAATTTGAAGAAATTTTCAATTTTCAGGTTGTAACTCTAATTAGCTGATTTTTTTCCTTAAATTTTATATACAGAAAATACATTGGGCATCAAGTGTCCAAATATAAACACGGCAGCTCTGATGAGTAAGAAGTACAAATAAATGTATTTCAGTTAAAACATACAAGTACATTCATTCATCTCTTTTCTTTTTGTTGATTAATCAATTTCTTGGAGATAAATACAGTAGCGTCTCCATTAACTTGAACTCAAGCAACAGGCACTCACAAGCAGTTGGCACTTGCAAGCCACTAGCAGAAAAATTTATTCAGCATCTACCAATCCCTATTTGTGCTGGTTAACTAAAGTCTCCTGTACATACTTTAGGAAAGATCAATAAAGATCCCCTAGCAGAAGGGGGTTAGTTCAGAAATTCAAATACTAAATAGAGAACAACAGATACTTAACTATACTAATAAGCAATATGAGAAAATTATTTCTGGCCATGTTTTCAAATAGGTATCTCTTTATGTATTTTCATAGCAATCTCTCTATGGTATCTTTTCATGGCAAAATAATATATTTTACAGCAACAATTTTCTTCTAGCCCTTGTTCATTCTCAGACCACAATCACTTTGAAGGTAAAAAACAGATAGCTACATCTGGGGCACAACTGCCTCATAAAATAAAATAAAATTATTGTATTTAAATTCAGATCCAAAATAGACCAGATTATTGGCATGTCAATAATCTAAAACTATAGGTAAAAATTTACTTATGAATTTTTGCAACAGACATGACCTTAAAAATGCTGACAGTAAAATGTTTGGGGAGGAAAAATATTATTCCTATAGTAACACAATAAACTGCCATTATTTTGTCTGAGTAGAATCTGTGAATCATGAGTTATTTTAACTATTAATATATACTATTTATAACTATTATAGTTCCTAATTTATATCAGTGTAAATGCTTTAATAATTTCACTAATTCTTTGTGTATTCTACTCAGAATTTAAAAGCTTCAGTGTCTCACTTGAAGACAGCCATACAACATTCAAGAATAAATTAAAGAAGATAATAAATAAATGTCTATTTAGAACAGTCCAAAACTAATACGGCTCCTTTGAGAAGGGGTATAAAAACTTTTTACTTTCAATATTTCAAATTATTTTGATGCCATTAATGATACACAGAAAGCAAGAAGATAGTGAGCCCAAAATCTAATTCAACATATGTATACATAAAATGCAAAGTGTTTTTCTCTGCTTTAATATACAATGAGTTAGTCAAAAATACAGTACCATAGAAATTAAGCTTGTCTAACCCACAGCCCACAGACCATACACGGCCCAAGATGGCTTTGAATGTGGCCCAACACAAATCCATAAACTTTCTTAAAACATTATGAGATATTTTTGTGATTTTTTTTTTTAGCTCATCAGTTATTATTACTGTTAGTGTATTTTATGTCTGGTCCAAGACAATTCTTCTTCTTCCAATGTGGCCCAGGGAAGCCAAAAGATTAGATACCCCTGATATACATGAAAAGAAGACTGTCCTTTATTTGGAACCTTACCTAAAGGTGTTCATCATTTTGGAAAAAAAGTCATGTTACAGAGCAATGCTGATCATAATACTTGAGTTCCCAATATAACATACCTGTACATTAGTCTAATTTGCAGCAGCTGCATTCATGACTATTCTACATCCGGATATTAGCATCTGATTATTGGAGTACCTAACCTTTCACATACTGAAATGCATATATAAATATATAAGTAATGTAAATAAATGTATATTTAAATTCAAATTTATATATTGCTATTAATATTATTAATATAAGCATTAATATCCTTAATCACTGTGATAAACATAATTTATAATTATTTGCTTTATGTTAGGTTACTATATTTGTATTTTTATATGTGTATAGACATATGTATATATATATATGTACACAAGTATGTGTAGGTTTTTTTGTCTACTAATATAATTTCAGTATAGTAAATGGGGTATTACAAAGTAATTGTTTTGAAAAAGAGGCACCATGCCTGCCAGAATAGAAAATTACTACTATATAATAGAAAGAGAGTAGGACAGGCCAGACCCATAACATCTTTAAGGAAGAATGAGAAACAATGTGGGAAAGTGGACAGAAAGAACCTTCGGCAGGAGTGCTACATCAAAGGAGAAAGAAGTCTCAACAAGGAGCTGTCAACATAGCAAGTGGGTCCAAGGAGCTGCTAACAACTGAAAATAAGCCAATAAATTTGAAAATAGGAAAGGCACTGGTAATCTTTGAATAGATTCAGGATAGTAGATGAGGCAAAAATGATACTGCAACAAGTAAGAGTGAAGAGAGGAAAAAAAAGAAACAGCTCATAAAGTCTTCTATTTCAAGAAGTTTATGGGGAAGCCGGGATAGCTCAGTGGGTTAAGCGCTCACTTTGCAGCCCCAGGGACCAAGGATTGAATCCCGGCCCCCGCCCGAGTGGACCCATGTGCTGAACTGGGGAGTGCCCCCCAGTTAGTTCTCTCTCTGTCTCTGTGTATCTCTCTCTCTCTCTCTCTCTCTCTCTCTCTCTCTCTCTCTCTCTGTCAAAAACAATAAAAAAAAAAAGGTTAGAGTAAAGGCAAAAGAATAAGGAGCATGGCAGGATCAAAAGGAGATTGTCGTCTGTTGCTGTTTTTGTTGGTTAGGCTAGAAAAGACTTCTGAAAGGTTAATTCAAGTTGATTTTATATATCAAGGCCTGACTTCATTTTATGATACATGCCTAATTACAAGTTTTACAAAATACACTCTCCTACAAATTGAAATGTTTATAGATGATTAAATTATATGATATCTGGGATTTTACTCAAAGTAATCCAGAGGGAGGGGAAATAATCATAAATTAAGAAAAAGCTAAAGTAAGATTAGCCATGAGGTTGCTAACTGTTTAGTCTGGACGATGGGTACACAGTGGTTCATATTCTCTTCTCTTCTTCTGTGTATGTGCTTAAAACTTTCCATAATAAAATAATTTTTAAAAGAAATACTCTCTAAAAGATGCTCATTTTCACTTTTATATATAATAATATGCTGCACTCTATGAAACTTGACAATACTGATTTTCATCTTGAGGTTTTTCTTAGCAATGATTACACATTAATTGCTAAATTACCTACCAGTATATTTCAATTTCTCACTTCACCTTCCAAGTAATCACCACAAACAATTGCATATTCAGCTATAGAAAAAAAGACAGTGAAAAAATATAGATGAAAGGTGCTCCTAAAGTTCTGGGTCAGAATTCAAAAATCTGTCCTAAGAAATTCTATTTGACATATCCATCTTATAGGATAAAATAAATACTTATTTTCTAGTCATCACTTTATATAAAATGTATCTGAAATTACCTCTAAATTTTCTAACGGCAAAATATTGATAGAGAGTTCATTAAGCCACATAAATAATCTCTTCGGTTCTGCCACTAATTTAGCAGGATGACCTTTACCGAGTCTCTTGACCTCTCTAAATCTCAGTTTCTTCAACTTCTTAATAAGGAACTGGACCTAAATGAATTCTGAGGTAATGCTGAACTCTAACTTTCTGGTCTTCTATATACCTGGTCTACAGGACACCTAAGCACGTTCACAACTCAACTGGCCAATTATTTAGATGAGTAGCAGTTCTCCAAGTATGGCCAATGGGCCCCTAGAGGCCCCTGACAGCCTTTCAGAGAGGCAACAAGGTCAAAACTATTTTCATAATAGAACCAAGACACTTGCCTTTTCACTGTAGTTATGTTTACCCTAATAAGGCAGAACCAATGATGGGTAAAATTTCTACTAGTCTGGCTAGAATCAAGACAGTGACACCAAACCATAATGGTCAGTGCACCAATGGTAAAAAGAACACCATTTCACTTAAGACTACTTTTGATGAAGCAGTAAAATGTATTAATTTTATCAGATCTTAACACTCAAATATACATCTTTTTAATGTTGTGTATGATGAAATGAAATTGTGCATGTAGTACAAAGTATGATGGCTGACTCAAGGAAAACAGTTGTGCAAATGTTTGAGTTCTAATTTTCAGCAACTCTTATTTTCCAGGAAACATCATTTTTACTGGAGAGAGTGACTAACAAACATTGGTTATTTAAATTTGGGGTTTTGGCAAACAGGTTTTGTTTGTTCATTTGTTTGTTTGAATGAAGTCTGTCAATTCAAGGAAAACAACTGACAAGTATTTGTTGAAAATGATAAAATTCAAGTCAAAAGTAGAATCTGGAAAACTTATCGACCACCTTGAGCATAAATAGTTCATGGTGTTTAAATACATAAGACCATTTTCTGATGAGATCAAAATATAATTTTGGTATTACATAAATTTAGAAAATCTGCATAATTCCATGGAACAGTATGTTCCAAATGACCAATATATCATGTTATAAAACAATGCATGGGTAAATCTATTCAAAGTGCAAAATGGTCCAATGGATTGTACTGTAACAGTACAAAAAATTCACTGTTATGGTTTAAATATTCTACTTTGGAACTTTAAGTTAACATTTGCTGAGTTTTGGTGGAGGATTAAAGAAGAATATACACAATTATCTGAAAAGGTTAAATTAATACTTCTTTTCCCAATGATATATCTGTGTGAGGTCAAAATTTCTTTATATACAGTGTAACTAAAACAACATAATACAGTAGACTCTCAATTAACCAGCAGCCATGGGGATCAGTAGATGCCAGATAAATGTAAGCAGACTCTCCAATAACCAGAACTCAAGCAACCGGCACTCTCAAGAAACATTTTATGCCAGATGTTTGAAAGCCAGATGCTTGAGTTCTGGTTAACAGAGAGTCTACTGCACAACAAATTGAATACATAAGCAGATAGGACAATCCAGCTATCTTCTATTAAGTTAGACAATATTCACAAAATGTAAAATAGTGCCACTCTTCACTAATTTTTGTTTCAGTAAATTGTTATTTTTCAAAAAAATGTCATTTCTGTTAACACATTAATAATTTTTATTTTTAAATGAACTAAACAACTTTTAATTTCTAAATTTTAATTTCTAACACAGTAAATATTTATAAATATAAATAAGCCAAATTTTTACAGAGTCCTCAGTAATTAAGAGTGCAAAGGAGTCATAAAGTCTGAGATCCACTTATCTATGTAAAACCTTACCAAATCATTTGCTAGGCACATCACTTTCTGCTCATTCACAATCTAGTGAAAGTTGGGGAGAATGAAAGAAGATATATATATATTACATAGCCTGTGATGAATATGATAATACAGGTATAATACCAAACAGTAAATTTGGAAAGCTATTTCAAAAGATTTAATTCAAGCAAGTCCTGAATGATGGGTAAGACTGACTAAAGAAAAGTGCATTTCAGACAAAGGTCTATTTGAACAAGACTAGGGAGATGAGAGAATGTGGACATGGTTGGGGAACAGGTCAACGGGGCTAGAGCACAGTACAATAGCAGAAGTGTGACATGTGCTGAGGTGGAAAAGTGGTCCAAGAAATTAGAACACAAAGGGTTTCAAATCCCGTAATAAAACTTTGGACTCTAAATATATTAATAAAGGGCTAATATGGACTCCTATGGAGCAAGAGAATATAACCATCTGATTTCTATTTTGAAATATAACCCTAATGGCAATGCACTGGATAGAATGACTGTATACTGAGGAAAACAGATAAATATAGGAAGATATATAGAAGGTTGTCCTTTACTTTCTATTCCCTCTGACTCAGAAAAGGACAACCTTCCAGAAATAGAACGGGATTTGGCAATGGACAGAACATGTCCAGTGAAGAGAGAAAAGGTGAGTGAATGAACGCTCAGAGCATGAACAACTAGAGTACTGGCGGTATCATAAAGGAAACAGAAGGTGCAAGTTTCCGAAAGGAAGTGAATTTGATGGGAATGTAGAAATCTTAAGATACCTGTAGAGTATCAGTTTGGTCAAGATGTTACAGAAAGAAACTTGGGAGAAAATCTGCATGCAATTAAGAGGTGGAACCATCATGACAATGTAATTATCAAAAATAAAAACGGAGTGAGTAGAGCAAAGTGCAAAGTACAGAATTTTATGAGACATGAACAGTAAAGGCATGGGCAGAGAAAATTCAGCGATGAAACCAAAAGAGGAAATTTGAGACTTGAGAAAGTACATGGCCAACAAAGCTGAGGAAAGACATCAAAGAGAATCAATTGGTCAATGGCTAAAGAGGTTGGGAAAGAATAATGATCTAAATGGGGCCACTAGATCTTTTAACTAGGTGGAGACATAGTAACTTCTGTTGAGAGTTTAGGGACAGACAGAACACAGATTACAATGAATCTGGGTTCACTGCCTACTTAGCATAGTATTAGGTACAGGAAATAAATATTTTACAGAGGGCTACATGAAGGTATGTTTTCAACCATAACAATTTTTTAATAAAATTACCTAAGATTTGTGTTATTTTCAGAGAATTTATTTCAGAGTAATATAAAATACTGCATTTAGCCTTTAAACAGCAGAACACTAGCATTTACCTAATAAATTTTATGGCAAAAGAAATTACTATTATGCTATATATTGTACCTCAATAGCACTTAAACAAAAATTATTCTTAGTTGTAGATAAGCCTACTAAAGTACATTTTAGTGCAAATCCAACAAATAGCATTTAACTTAGAAAAGAAAAACAACCCTTATTATCCTTTTTTATTAGTAACATCGAGTAAAATATGAGCTCAAACTTAATTTAGGCACATTTATATGAAATGTGTACATAGCTGGACCTATGTTTATGCAAAGATAATATGGGAAAGATCCATTAGTTAGTATAATTTAGAAAACTATCATTTGTTTCACAAGAAAAGATTCTTCCCTTTACAAGAGAAATCACTATTGGGATCCTCAAGGAAGCTTTTTCACTATAATAAAAAATCACAATTTAATTCTTTATTTACACCAAACTTTACAAGAATACACTTGTTGAAAGTGACTTCATGAAGTACACAATTAAAATGGGTCATTGTTAAGGGGGTTTAAAATTATAAGGAGTGGTGTAGATTCTACATGCCAAAAGGTCTCCCTTCTCTCATCAACAGGCAGGGGAAATTGGTGCACAGTGCACAGCAGGAATCTGAGAGTGAGGACAAAAGCAGGGATCACAGAGAAGTATCTGCCTCAAACTTGAAAGCAGGCTATTCCTGCATAACTATCATGATGTTATCATCCTTCATTAGATACAGAAAGACATAGAAAATTAATCTGGAAGGGGTATTCAAAGCTTTTAATCTTAAAAAAAAAACACATACCAAAAAAAAAACAACTAGAATTCTAAGTAGGGCAAAGGCTCAGGATCCAGACCTAACAGCCTCGGCCTCGCTCAGCTCACCCCTCACTACTCATATCATCTTATCAAAGTACTGAGTTAGACCTCAGCTCATTCGGCAGTAAAATGGGATAAGGAGACAAGCCATCTCACAGGGTCACCATTAGAATTAAATGAGAAATGACTATAAAACACTCCAAGTGGTGGTATATCTCTGGCCCTCAAGAGTTATTAGAATTGTACTGTTCTAGGGTCATTTGGGATCACTTATTTAATCCATAATATAATGCCACCTCCCAACCCATGACATAAACCTTTCACTGCTAAATCATGCTGACTTACTCAACTATCTGTCCTAAAAATACAAATCTTTGTCAATGATGTATGCCAAACAGGAATATCCTAGAGAAAAAGACGAAAGTCCCTTAGATTCTGGGATAGTTCCAGACACACACTGTCAATAAACAGCAGCTCAATTTATGACACACTAACATTCCTGTATATAGCCATCAGGCTATCTCCATTTTTGCTTAAAACTCATTAATATCACCAAATTAAAAAAACTAGTTTATAAATTCCTAACTTATGCTACACCCTCCTTTAATAAAGCAAACTTATCAGTAAAATGTATCTCTATTAATACAAATTTCTAACTGAAATAAAAATATTTTTCTGGTTTCTAAAACATCTGTAGTGAAATCTGGTCATAAGTTCAAACTCATTCCATTCCCTTCCTCCTTACTCTCCTCCCTACCGTACCCGATAGAAAATCTTTCTCAAACTAATACAAACCTCCTTAATTAACCACTAAGTACATGATGACTAGTTTTATACTTTTTTGTCTCCGTCATGTCAATGGCCAACACAACCCGTAGATTTATTTGAGACCTCAAGCACAAGCATAACAGATACATAAATGATCTTGCTCTTCCCAACTTCAAGTCAACAATGATACACAGGAAAAGCAGAGAAACTAATATATTCTTCTTCAAAACTCATACATACCGTATGTATACACTTTGATCTTCCCCAAAATACCAAAAGGATAACAGACAGCAAATCATGCCCACAAACCAAAACACAGCTGTTTCATCTAATTTTAGGAAAAAAATAACAAGGAACCAGAGAAAAGTTCTCTCTGGAATAACTCAATCCTCAAATCAGAGAAATTCAAAGAGCATAACATGGAAAAACCAACAGCCTCAATTCTCTCCTGCGGGATACTAATTCTATCAGTGTCAAATCAAAATGAACAATATGATTTTAGAAGATACCACAAAAGTTTGAAATCTCTCCTTTAAAAAAATAAAAAGCCAACTTACAAAGGAAAATACCTAAATGTATAATTTCCAAGCATGGTGCTATTTGGTTGCTATGTAGTAGTTTAATATGATTTCAAATTCATTTGCTTATGACTTAAGTAGTTTCAATCCACTTGTTTATGACAAAACCAAAAATAAATAAATAAATAAACATTGTTTTTAGAAGTTGTTTTGATAGAAGAATGAAGTAAGCTGTGTCAAGATATCATCATCTCTTCTGTTGTCATTAATAAGCACTCATCGCTGAGCAGCTGAGAGGGCACAGGCTGGTGGCTTATGGATAAGAACAAATGGAGACACAACAATGGCAAAGGGACTATACTTTAGACTATACTGAGAGTTTGTGAGAACTATTCAAGAGTTTGAGTCTGGGCAAGGTGACACTGTGCTGACCTAAATAGCTCTCTGAAGACCATTAGGGCATTGGCTCCTCCTGTGTCGGTGAGGCAACTCCTCCCAGACAGTGGCAAAAGCCCAGAAGCAGCCCCTGTAAAAATCATCCTACCCATCAACACTTGAGCACAGTTCTCCAGCAATGTGTTCTAGCAACAAGAGCAGCTAGGTGTCAGCTCTCGGTTGGCCAAGCAGTCTTTCCTGAGTGCCTACTCATATAAAAAAGTATAGCTCATCCAAACTTGGACTTTATTCCTTTCATCTCCCCTTGCCTGGAACAACAATGTAATTAGTCTGCCATTGCTTTGGAGTACGTTATCTCTACTGGCTTACTGAGAGACAGTATCCTAATAAGTCACAAGGATGTAAGATACAGCATAGGGAATATAGTCAATAATATCCCTATAACTGTAGAGTGACAGATGGCTATGAAACTTATTGTGATGATCACTCTGTAAGGTATTAATATATAAATGTCAAATCATTTCTTGCACACCAGAAACTAATATAATAATTATGTCAACTGTACTTAAAAAAAGAGAGAGAGAGAGAGAGACGCTATTGGCTTAGAAAATTCGAAGTGAACCTGTGCTAAATAAATTGCTGGCAAAGACAAAATCAGTCTCTGGCCATAATTTTACTGCCCCAAAGAAAAACAAAACATTAGCTGACTCCAAACCTGTTTTTTTTACCATATTTTTTTTAAAGAGATGAGAAATATATCTGTTCAAAAACATGACCCAATTATAACTTTTACATCTAGAAGTATCCTTTATTTTTATGCTAAAGTCTCATGGTCAGGTGTTTGTTACTTGATTAATCTGCTCATCCCCAGGCAATATGGTTCTTCCATTTCTGGAAGCTGTGAACAAGACCCAACCTAGTCGCTACTTAATCAGAGTAAAATCTTGTACTTCTTTTTTCCCTGGAACCATCAGAAGAATGAAAAGACCAACAATAATCTAACTGTTTGGAGGGAGTACTGCTAGAGATCTTCATACTATCTCTTTAAGGAGTAAATCTTTAGTAATCTTCAGGAACCTATCCAAAACAGAAGGCATGGATTCAGACTTTTAACCAGAATTTAGACTAGCTAGGTAAAATTAGCATTAGCAAAAGACAAACAAAAGTTTTTTTGAGTAACAAAAAAACTGCAACAAATTTATACAGAAATTTAATGTGTCCTTGAAAGGACTTGGGAAGGAAAAACAACATTTTGTTGAGTCTTACTTCCACGAACTGTTACTACTTCAAGCCTGTGTTCTAGTGTCTTTGCTATCAAGAATCCAGGTTAGGGGAAGCCGGGATGGCTCAGTGGGTTAAGTGCTCACTTTGCAGCCCTGGGGACCGAGGATCGAATCCCGGCCCTGGCCTGTGCAGATCCATATACTGAACTGGGGAGTGACCCCAGTTTGGTTCTCACCAGGGTAAGACCCCGGCCCACTTCCTGGTCTGTGCAGCCCTGCACCCACCTTTGGAATGAAACTATGTGAAAAAACCAATGATGTGCAACTATGGAGACTGTTGTGGGGCCTCCCCCTTCTCTGTACCTCTGTCTCTGTATCTCTCTCTCTCTCTTTCTGTCAAAAACAATAAAAATAAATCTTTAAAAGAGTCCAGGTTAATAGAAAGTATAGGGGAACCCGGGATGGCTCAGTGGATTAAGCACTCACTTTGCAGCCCCGGGGACCGAGGATCAAATCCCAGCCCCGGCCCGCGTGGACCCATATGCTGAACTGGGGAGTGCCCCCAGTTCAGTTCTCACTGGGGTGAGACCCCAGCCCAGTTCCTGCCCTGTGCAGCCCCGCCCACCTGTGGAATGAAACTATGTGGAAAAACCAATGATGTGCAACTATGGAGACTGTTTTGGGCCCTCCCCCTTCTCTCTGTCTCTGTATCTCTCTCTCTCTCTGTCTCTCTCTGTCTCTCTCTCTCTCTCTCTCTCTCTCTGTCAAAAACAATAAGAATAAATCTTTAAAAAAGGAAGTTTAAATTCCAGAAGGCAAAGAAATTTTCTTGCCAAAAATTTTTAAATGCAATCATTAAAAGTTTTTTTTAATGAAAAACATTTATACTCTCAAACAAAGACTATCTAATAAAGAAACTTTCAGAAAACCTCATTAAGGCCTAACAATATATTAATAAAAATGCTTGTGTTAAGAGATATAAATTATATTTCTCATTGGGTTATATGGATCACCAAAAGCTCCTAAAATAATTGTTTGATTAAATGAGGAACTGAACAAATTCTTTCCTAAAAGCATGTATAAGACAAGCAGCCTCAAGCATTTTCCAGATGCATCACAATGCTAAAGGTAATTTTAAGTGCACCAAGGAAACGAAGTCCCACAGGTTATAATCAATGGCCTAGTTATTCTCCACTTTCTCCACCATACCCCCAATCCCTTCTCTGCTCTGTTCTGCCCTGGGAGGGTGAGCCTGCACAGGAGGGCTGGCTGGAAAAAGTCCAGCCATAAATGCCTTTACTTTCCTTATTACATGGCTGGATACTTTCTAGACAGCCCTTGCAGATGACCCAGACTCTAGAAATGGAAGTCACTGGCAAAGGCCTAAAGCAGAGAGAGGAGACGTCAAGGAACTTCCTCCTCTTCCCTCCCTGCTGGCCTCAAAGCCACAGCTCCCAGAGGCCCTCCTCCACAATGCCAGCTCTCTGCTCTGGTAATCTCTGCAGGATTAAGGGCTTCTCAATGTTACTATTCCCTGGGTACTTCACCATCCCTTGTTTGTTCCCTAACCTCTATGTTCTCTTCAGTTCGCCCTATCAAGGATGAAATCTCTTTTCCTGCTGGGGCCTTACCTGCCTAACTATATTGTTATTCGTTATTCAAAAGTAGTCCATTACCTAAAGAAATCCAATTTAAAAGTTCTATAAGTCCTTAAAATCTACATGAGTAGTATTTATATATTAATACTATTGCTATGTGTATAATTGTTTAAAAATTAAATATAACTAGCTTCCTTCCAAATGAAACTGGTTAATAAGCTGATATATATACTCATTATAATTAAATTATTTAGGAGTGTAATTTAATTCTGTATTGTCATCTCAAAATAAATGTTATAAGCCCCAAATAAGCTTAAAAGAAAAAAATCAATGAAGATTCTGGTAACCAATATTTCACTTCCCTCTACCATATACCACCTGGTTAATCCAAACAATATTTTAATTGTTATTGTTGAAGCCCTCTTTAAGCATAGGATGAAAAAAAAAGGTTTAAATCAATGGTTCTCAAATTTTGGTGTTCCAAGTAAATCAATCCAGAAGCTTGTTAAAATGCTAATGCCCAGGTTCCACCCACACCTCCAGGACATGCGTTTTTACCAGTTTCCCAGGTAATTCTTATGCACACTTAAATTTCAGAATTATTTAAAATTAGCCAACTTCAAGATTCCACACAAAATTCCAATATGAATATATTGCCTTTTTCCTTTGGATAAACATTTCACATTAAACATGGCAAAAAAAAACAAATAAACATAATAACAATAATAATGCACACTAACTAAATGCTAGTGTGATACTGTGCTTTGTATATTAACTCTAATTCAGCCTTCACAAGAACCACACCAGGTAGATAATACTGTTTCTCATTTTACAGATGAGAAAACTTAAGCCCAGAGAAACAAGTAATCTGACCAAAAGTAATGCCGGGCAAAACCAGGATCACCTCAAGTCTACCCATCTTCTTACCCAGGAGCTGGACAAGCAAGCATTTGTGCATTTAAGGAGGATTAAGCCTGAAGATCAAGCAGCTAGGCAAGCAATAATGCTCCCTGTTCCTTCCCTCCTCACATTTACGGTACCTGACAAGCTCTCTGGACTCTCCCCAGCTATCACTTACCAAGGCCTTTCACCTACATAGTTACCACCACATACTGGTAAACTATCACAAGTCTGTATATATACACGCATATATCAGCACTCTTTCCACACGAGTACTTACCGGTACTACATGCTAAGTACTATAAGGCATCCAAATTCCAGCTCCAACAAATATAATTTGTGAATTTGAGCAAATTTAACCTCTCTGTGCCTCGGTTAGCTAATCTGTAAAATGAGGGTGATAATGCTAAGTGCACTTAAGTGACACAGTGATTCAGTGAGCTAAGGACATTGTACCTGACACCTAGCAAGAGCTCAATAAATAACAACTATTAAAATTATACCTGGCCAACCATTTCTCTTACAAAACCCAACATGTCAGTCCTAGGTACAATGTATTTTCTCTAAACCTTGTTTCCTGAGAAGTGATAAAAGACTGAACATACTCTTGTCAGGAGTAGACTAGTTAACAGTGCTGTTAACTCAGTGGACAGAAGGCCAGGAGTTGAATATTTTAGAGTAAATGAGACTTTTAGTAGCCCTCAAATTGCAACACTTTGACAACTGTCTATTTTCCAAGTTTAGAGTCAGCCCTGTTGATTACATACTAGTATAAAGAGTCTATAATTAACTTAATTCAAAACAACAATGAAATGTCAGGGAACTGGTCTTAATTTATCACTGAATTGTCAGCACTTTAAGCCATACCTGGCCCATGGCAGATTCTCAAATGTTTGTTAAATGAAAATATAAAGGTACCAACAAAGACACAACTTAGCTCATTAGGAAGTCTTTACAAGAACAGGAATAATCATCAGATAATACCAATGTGCCAAAAACTTGTAAGGTATTTTCAAAATTCCCCCAGAAGATTTTTCTTTTCTTTTTTTTTTAAACTGTTTACATTTATTTAAAAACTTTCCAACTAGAAAAGCTAATTACCAACCTGGACACCATTAATCTATTAAAAACGTAAAAGTGGGGTTCCATAATAATACATTATGTTCATGTTCTACCTTACATTTTAAAAAATTTAATAATTAGTGACCCTGACTTTCCAGAACTTCCTGAACCATCTGAATTAAAGTCATAAAATGAAATAAGTCACTGCTAAGAGGTTAACCCTAACTTATGTCTAGGAGATGGATAACTGGGAGAGGAGACCTACTCAGGAAATAGAAAGAAGTTCCATTCTCAGCTATGCTTCTAAGCAGCCACATACGTGACTTTGAACAAGTACTTACTTTGCCTCCATTTTCTCATATGCAGTATAGGTAGGAATAAGCTTACCACATCTACTTCAAGTTGTTTTAAGAACCAAATGTACATAAAATGATCTCCAAAATAAAGCACCATATAAACATATGTTAACCTTTGATATAAACGTCTTCTGAGTTTAAATGGATGTTTCTATTTTGTCTTTCTTTTTACGTGTCTGCCACTCTTATTTCCTAGATCCAAAGATCAGCCAGCATAGGGAAGCTCCAGTTTCCACCTATAGTCATAGTGCAAATACAGTAGGTCCTCAGTATATATTTGTTTAAAAAAATGCTCACCCATACATAATAAAAATTTTATTATTCTGCTACATGCAACACCTTACCTTATAAAGGTTAAGCAACAGGTTACCTTCAAATAAAATAACAAATGATGTAATATACCTAAAAGATGCCTGTGGAAACTTCGCCAGGAGCACCACCTCCCTTTGTGTACATTACTCAGAAGGGATGTGAATACTAACCTATGTGAATATCACCCAAGGAATGTACTTCAGTATTTTGGTTTCACTGGAGACATACTTTCTACATAGCAAAGGACTTCGCCTCTCTTTAACACTAGTCAGATTTCTAAAAATGCCAGATTTGTTCTTCTGGTTTTACTTCGTGTACTTCATAACTCCCAGGGGAAAAAAGACTTGGTGGACTCACGGTCATTTCTGAAACTATTATGTCATTCTTATAATACTCAGAAAGAGTTTACTTTTGAGAACTATAAATAGGAAGATAGCCTAACACTTATATCTTAAAGATTACTAACAGTAGAGTAAATTTGTCAAATAAAAGCATAACTTTTAAATGCTAAACATCTCGGTTCCTCTGAACACTCTATAATGCCTAAAAAATAAAATTTAAGCTTACTTAACTTTAGTTAGTTCTTGATTACCTACACACACACATACACACACAGGTGTCTTACAGATCATCCATTAATAATTTATAACAAGCTCTTGGATGATGGCTTTGTATTTACAGTTGAATATCTTTACAATATTGAGATACAGTTGAGTATCCTTAAGATGCAAAATTCCTAATAGTCCAAACCAAATAATGAAAGACCTGTACAAGCAGTGGCCCAGCTCAGCCTTCCTATCATTTTCTGCTCGTTTACCCTACTACATTCTATTGCTAAAATGACTACAACTTCGTTACAAAAGAAAAATAAACTTTGGGTGCTCATTTTGGTCCTTTCTATTATAGCTCAAGGCACATTCCTGAAATACACATGGGCCATTAAAAAATAAACTGACCAAATAATACAGGTGACAATTTAACCATAGTCTGAAAACATGTCTATTTACCCAAAGGATTACAGTTATGTAATTAATATTTAAAAGACAGCATCCACATTTATGGGTAATGATCTTTGTATTTGAGGAAAATTTTCAAGTTCTATCCTAACTAGTTACATTACACTATTCATTTTAGCAACAATGAAGACTAGTGTTACATTATTGCCTAATTCTAGTTCCTATAAACCCACCAAAATAAAAAGTGCACAATATGTATAATATTCTGAAATTTACAATAGAAAGGATAAAGCAAGATCATATCATTCGTTCAAGGCTATCATATTAAGAATGAAGGAACAGGTGCAGAATTCAAAATTAGTTCCAGAACCACATTCATGGCCTACCTCATCCTTATTCTTATGTGCCTTCTTCAAACCTCAAGCTATTCTTTAATACAATACCAATTCTGCAGGTTTATTTGAACAGTATACCAAATTAACTTAGTTCAAAGCAACTTGGTCTGGTGGAAAAGACAGGGATTTCAAGGTCAGAAGACTTGGATGTGAATCCAGACTTTGTCCTTCTGGAGCTACATGACCTTGAGCAAATATTTAATTTTCTAAACCTGTATTTCCTCAGGTGTAAAAGGACAAGACCACTCACCTTGAAAATTATCTTGTAGATCAAGTTCCTCAGTGTTCTGATTATGGCATATGCCTAATAAATGAGCAAAAGTCTTAATACTACCAAAGGGCAGTTCACAAATTTTTATGAAGTATCTCATTATGGGGATCACAATTAAATTGTATGAGAGTTACTGAGGTGGTAATACTTTTTTCAATCTTTTGCTTAAAATGCTTTAATGTATAGAAATGAAAAATTCACAGAAGTTAAAAATCTTTTTTAAACTGACATTTTACACATCAAAGATGGAGCTTCAATTAGCAACAGATAAGCGAAAAATTCTCTTGTTTTTTTTAAATGTTTGGAGTACTTCTATTATTCAAACCTTACATGGTCAGAGTTTTAAAACTTTCTGAAGAAAGCTGTATTTTATAACCCAGAGACAGGCCAGTTATCTAAACAATGGGCTACATGATACACCACAGTCTCCAGGCAAAGTCACAACAGGATGAGAAAGGAGACTTCAGCCTCTCTCAGATTTCCTGGCCACTGTTATTTTAAAACTTGATCACATAAACATAAACAAAGGAAAACATCCATTTCAGATAAGCCCCATAGGTTATGAGTTATGATCTGTTTTTAATACTTTGCATTAATTATATCAAATATTGCAAGAGCTCATTTTATTTGCCTTAACATTTGTATGCACTAATAAAGAATATATGTATATAATAGTTTTTTATATTATATATTTAATTTTTTTAATCATGATCATCTTTTCTTAAAGTCGTTACCCACTTCTGCTACTTCCTTTTAAAAATTAGTTTTTGAAAACAAAAATGTAGTGCAAAAAGCTAGGAGAACAATAAATAGCATGTCACAGAGAACATGCAAATGCAATGAACAAATCTGCATAAAACTAAAATGAATTCTGTTCACCACTGTGCATGTAACTCCTGAGCAACTGAAAATACTCAAAATGAGCTGGATATTTCAAAGTCAAGGAGTTATCTTGAACAGTTGTATTGTTTCAAGCTCTGGCTATTGCCCAATTTGTGGTGTTTCTAAAATGAATGATAAAAGACTCGAAGGTAATTTTTTCACTAAACAATTCCAATTGGGAAACCACAACCCAAGACATTTGGGAAGTTTAGTTAATTTGTACAGAAATACCATTTTGCTGCCAACCTTTGTACCATGACCATTACCAGCCCGAGTTCAAGATTCACATTTTATGGTGTGAATAGTGTAAGCTAAATCTTAAAAATACTAATTTTTAGAAATCTCAATCTGTCCATTTAGATATACTGCACCTACACCACAAGAACGAAACATCAAATGAAACTTTTCTTTCGCATTGTACAGCAATCTATCATGTTGGGGCAGTGTTCCTAGTTCTCAGTAACATCTGTATATTCGAATTGAAGCATTCCTCCACAAACGTTATGCCAGATAAAATGTAACATGTTTTCTGAAACTGAATGGAAACATTTCAGACACGGATGTTCTAGTAATAGCCCTACCAAATGACTTCCTACTTAAACTCCCAGAATCTGAACGCTTAACTCGTTTGAAGGAGTTTTTCGGAAATTAACAAAAATTTTTTTAACTAATGTTCAGCAACAGATACACAAATTAACACGCTCTAAGTACTGGACCACCTAAAAGCTACAAAAAATACAGCTTCAGACAGTCCCAACCTGGTCTCCTACATGATTAAACGATCAGTGGGAGCAACTGATCCTCGCAACCCAGAACAAATGGCAGTATTCCTGCACTGAATTTTAAGCTTGTTTACCAAAGACAAAACGATCGCGGAGTGTCCAAGTCAGAGTTGGACACCTGAGTGCTCTGCTTCTACCTGGGAGCCAGAGAGGATACACAAAGGTATCTTGGTGATGATAAACCCATGAAAGGAGACTCTCATTGTCCGGTGGAAATGAAAACCAGCCCTGCGCTACGGCGAGTCACCGCCGCCACCAACCACCCCACCCGCTCCACCGTCACCTGCTTCACCCACCCGCGTCCTAGGGGGTGAAACAAGCCCTCGGCCACCTGAGCGGCGGAAAGAGGCCTCGAAGCAGGGCTGGGCCCGAGGGAACGAGGCCCCGGCACTGACGTCCCGAAGCGAGGGCTCCGGGACACTCACCGGCGCGGACGCGAGAGCAGGTGCGCGGTGGCGGGGTTACCTGTCGCCGGTGAGGCTGGAGGGCGGGGCGAGAGGTGATGAGGTGAGGGAAGAGGGCGATGACGCGGACGAGCACTGGCAGGCGGCGGCGTACTACTCGCTTCCTGCTCGGCCCGATCCCGGGTCCGTCTCCGCCCGCCAGCCGGTGCCACACCGAGTCCCCGGCCCTGCGGCGTGCACGTCACGGCTACGGAGCGCCCGAGGGGGCGGGGGCGCCGCGGGCCGGGGCGGGCGGGCCGGCCGTGCGGGCGGGGGTGCAGGGGCGAGCTCCGGGAGGGGCGCTCAGGGCCTGTGCGCCCCGCCCCTCTGCTCGCCCCGGACTGCGGGGCAGAGCCTGCGGGATTGGGGTACGCCCTGAGGCGCGGAGAGGGGCTGCCCCTGGCCTAGCCGAGAGTCCCTGTTCCTCCCCCTGCGAAACGGCCTCCTTTGCAGCGGTTACTGTTTTCAGCCCTGCAAAGCAAATCCTATCCGGACTGGATGCAGTCACTGTGCAGTCCGGCAACAGCTAGAAACCAGTTCAAGGAGCAAGTTGTTCCAGAGGGCGGGCAGGAGCGAGGCAGTGTTGTTGCGGAGGGTTTAAGCAGGGCAAACTCGGCTGCGGTCCAGGTTGGCTTGGGCTGGGCTGCTGCCCTGTGAAGGGAGTAACCTTACGGAGCAGCAAACTTGCTGTTCAGCTTTTGGGAGCTGGGGAGCTCAGAGGCAATTTTTGCATTTCTGTGGCCCCCGCCGCCGCCCCATTTACTCATTAAAGTTGCATCTTCTCTGTCGTTTACATCTTACTATAAGTGGAGTACTAGTGAGTCGTATTTGAAAATCAAATATGAAGTAGCTATGCAAAATTGAATTATATGAAAAGCATTCATTGCCTCTATGACCAAAAGAAACTTCTTTTCAGAAAATGAAACAGTGATGCTAAATGTCTCTGCTGGGGTTAAAAAAAAAAAAAAAGTCTAGAGTGCCTATTCATGAGAATTACACTTTTTTTCTGCAACATTCCCGAATAGCAACTAGAAAACTTAAGGAAATCGACAACAATCTGGTAGGAGACACGTTTCAGATAGTCAGATGTTCCACAGTTCTCTTGGTGGAAAAGCTAAGTTATAAGATATAACATACAACTAAAACTATAAAATTTAATCAAATAGGGAAGTACAAAAGAGGAAGAGAAACCAAGAAAGGAAATAATTTACAGCAATCTCAGACATTCAATGCCAAAGTGCCAGGAAGTAAAAAGTATATAAAACTAGATTTCAAGACAAATTTGAAAAAAGAGAAAAAAATGAGGAGAGGATGATTTCAGTTCACTGCTTTGACTTCATTTTGGATTTAAGATTTAAAAGCTTTGACAAACAAAAGGGAAGCCGATACAGTTTATTGTAATGACTTACAATTTTTTTCTCTTTCTCTTCCTTGTTCTCCACTTTCACTCCATTACTGAGTGAGTCCCTTCGCTTCTAGTTCCATATTTCTCTAAGAAAAGGTATCCAATTTCTCTTTATAGTCACCACCATTATCTTGTTTCGGGCCACCATTTCAAGTCCTACATACTGTTTTAGCCACCTAACCAGTTTTCCAGGCTGCATTCTTATCCTCTTCCAATCCAATCTCTACAATGCTACCAGGTTTATAGTTTATAAAATAAACATGATTATGTATTCCTCTTTTTAAATTCCTATAGTAACACTTCACTACCCTTAGTATAAAGTTCAAACTCCTTCAGATGTCCTTTATCAGGGCTGGGCAAGATGTGGATCACAGTGCACCAGTGGACCACCAAGCAATTTTGAGGTGAACCGTGACACTTGGACAAAATGAGAAGTAGTCCTTGCCCTGAAAAAGTCTGCTCAGTCCTGTCCTCTACGATCCTTCAACTGTTTTTATTTAGCTAGTACAGTAGGGATCTCTTTAATTAAAATTCTATTAAATTTGAATGCCTTTTCATCATCCACCAGTTCATATCTGTCCTACCAGGTTTCTTCACACAATTTCACCTGCTTGTCTTTGGACACTGTCTTTTGAACCACAGGTAAGCCCTACTTACTGTCCAATCTCATTTGTACCCACTGCCCTTCTCTTCTCTATTTCTTGTACTTTACATTAAAGCCATTCTGACGGGTGTCCAAGACAGACAGCTTTACTATTACATTGCAGTGTTGCCAGGCTCAATCCAATTAATCCTTCATAACAAAGCCTGTTCCCTCCAAGTTTTCTCTAACTCCCATATTCCAAAACTTAGATGCAATTTGGTGCTCTTTCCCATCTCTTTTTAGCACCCATTGCACATATCTCATCCAATGCTTATTGCATTATTGCTATTTTTGTTTACATAAATTTATATAACTTATAAAAGTTTGTTTACATAACATAAAAGTATCCCACAACAGCACTGTAAGCTCCTTAAAAGCAAAGTAGGAGAGTTGTTTGTCTATTGTGTCCCAACTGGAAAGCATGATGACAGTCACATGTTAGTCACTCTTTAACCGGTGCTTATTATTATTATTATTATTACTAAATTAATGGGATATATGGATGAACAGATAGCAAGAGAATTGACAATTATAAGGAATTGTATATTCTGTTGTTAAGCATGGTAGATGTGCCTATATCTGTTGCAAAACTCATCTGAACAATTTATTCCATATTTACATTTGTAAATGTTTCAACTTTGTTCTCACCCATTAAATATTGGTAAGCCTCTTCCCAGAATCTCCTTGTGCTATTCTAGGAATTCTTAAGCTGAGATTCATGGGTCCTAATATAGATGCTATAAAACCATATAAAATTTTTTGTGTTTTTGTTGTTGTTGTTCATTCATTTTTATAGGAATTTATATCATAGATATTTGAAGACTCTACACCCTCCCTGGTTGATACCTACTTCAGCCTCAATTGCATCTGTGTTAGCAGCTCCTAAAGTAAGGCAGGCTGAACACCTGAAAGAAAATCACTCTTTTCCCTCTCAACTGCCTCAAATGATTCCCTTGCAAACAGACCCTGTTATAATTACTGTATTACCAACCACTAGTCTCAAGAAGTTGTGGCTTTTAAGTCACCCAGGACTCCCTTCCCTTCCTCCTAATTGTGGAGTCATTAAATTCAGTTCATTCTATGCCGTAAGTTGTTTCTAAATTGATGTCTTACTTTTTACCTTCCCTTAGAATAGCCCATCATCTTCTTTGATCTGAACTCTCAACATTGCCTCTGCTCATTCTAGTTCATTCCCTCATCGCTCCTAAAAAGTTACCCTTCCCCGCAATCTGATTATGTTACCCCATACTAAATCCTGGTGACTGTCAGATCAATTACATGCTACACAGAGTCCTTCACACTCCTGAACCTACCCATGTCATAGGAATTCAAACTTATCAAGCACTTCATGATGTCACGGTGCTTCTCTCAGTCTTCAAAACTCAGTCTATTGTTTTCTTTTGTGTTGGCCCTGGCGCAATTGGTTTTTTCTTTTCCCTATTTTCCAGAGCACACACTTTATACATGTATTGTAGTACTTATTACAACTCTCTGAAATACTGAGTTTTTTAATTAAAAAATCTGTGCTGGGAAGCTGGGATGGCTCAGTGGGTTAAGCACTCACTTTGAAGCCCCAGGGACTGAGGATCGAATCCCGGCCCCGGCCCATGCGGACCCATATGCTGAAGTGGGGAGTGCCCCCAGTTCAGTTCTCACCGGGATGAGACCCCAGCCCAGTTCCTGCCCTGTGCAGTCCCACACCCACCTGTGGAATGAAACTATGTGGAAAAACCAATAATGTGCAACTATGGAGACTGTTCTCCCCCTGCCCCCCTCTGTCTCTGTCTCTGTATCTCTCTTTCTCGCTCTCTCTGTCAAAAACAATAAAAATATATCTTAAAAAAAAAAAAAATTCTGTCCTATAGGGGAAGCCGGAATGGCTCAGTGGGTTAAGCTCTTGCTTTGCAGCCCCAGGGACGGAGGATTAAACCCCGGCCCCAGCCCGTGAGGACCCATATGCTGAACTGCGGAGTGCTTCCCATGTGAAAGGTCCCCGGTTCAGTTCTCACCCTGCGCAGTCCCCACCCACCTGTGTAGAACAAAACCATGATGAAAACTGATGATGCACAACTATGGAAACTACTCTGAGCCCTCCCCTTCTCTCTCTCTCTCTTTGTGTCTGTCAAAACAAAAAATAAATATATATTTTTTTTAATTCTGTGCTATGATTTTTTTTTACCCATGATGATTACACATTGCCTGTCTCATTGAATGAATAATTACAATGCTGAAATTTTATGAATCCTTACTAAATGCCAGCACTATGCTAACCACTTTGCACAAACCATCCCATTAAATCTTTACAGCCCTATGAGGTAATTCAGTGAGCATTTCTTTTTTCTTTTTCTTTTCTTTTTTTTTTTTTTTTTTTTCTTCTTTGCCTGTCTGACTCTCATCCTATTCATGGAAAAATCTTAATTTTGAGAACTGGTGGGAGTAGGACTCACCTCACAAATTGGACAGTGAGTTTGGCCAAAGTTCTCCAGACTACCTGGCAACAAGGGCATAGTCATGGCATGGGACTTCAGTTAAGTCAATTGGATGGTCTCACCTGAAACTTGGAATCTGGACAAAGTGATACAAAGATGCAGAGATAGAGAGAGATAATTCAGCGGTGTGGATAATTGTGATAACCAGGGCCTGGTGTGACAATGCCAACAGTGACATCATAAATGGATGGCCCTTGTTCTCCACCATCCCCAGGGATTCTGTGAAGTACATGACACTCTGCCAACACATTCTTTTTCTGGATGGTTTATCCACAGTTTGTTTCTGTTACCTTCAACCAAGAACCCCAACTGATACAGAAAAGTTCTATTATTACCATCATCTTACAAAAGAGGAATGAGTAGGTAGGTGCTCAAGTACTTAATGAAAAAAAATAATAATAATAAGTGAACGTTTATGTTATAACTTCTAAAGTTTGATCACTGCCTCAGTTATTAGCAAGTTTGCACTAATGGTAATCATCCGAAATTTATAGGATATAAATTACAGGAAATAAGTAGTTTCCTAAAGAGAAGTCTAATGATTTTTTTCTTGAGGGTGTATCCTACTTCATCTTTATAAACCATCATCATCTGCATCTCGTACTCTTCTCAAGAAAAACTGTTTAATGTAGTCACTGTAAAATTGTAAGTTATTTCTTTAAAAGTACTGAGCAATGTTTTAAATATACTGAACTTATTCTAGAAGTAGGCAATATAACTTAGAAATACTTTCAGTATAAAGGATGACAGTTAAAGCTGAAATGTCATTTATCAATAAATACTTTTTTTTTAATTCCTTAACCAAATCACTACACATCTCTTATCACTCTGGCTCCTAGAAATTTCTGTAACTGGGTCTCTACTGTAATTTAAACTCTTAGGTAGTTTTTCCTAAACTTTAAGACTGTTATTATAATTAAAACGGAAACAATAGCCAAGTATAACCAAAGTTCATCATCTCAAAGAATTTAATTGAACTGCCAGATGTCTTTAAAGTAATCTTTCATCTAAATTGCCACATCCTATGACCTTCAGCTTTAGTGCAGTAATTTGAAGAAGGGCAGAGAAGAGTCGATTTTTTTTGTTTTCAGAGTTAAATGGGTCAAATGTAACCTAATCAAGTTGTAGAAACTGAAAGAAAGCAAATGAGTGAAGGCCATTCTAGAAGTGCAGAATTATATTAAAACTTATTTAACATGAAGTAAATAGTGTGAGGAGGAACCAGGTTTCAGGCCTGAGTGTCCAGGCCTGTCTGTGACCTGTATAAGGCACTTAATCTCACTGAGACTCAATTTACTCATCAATAAAATAGCAATGCTATAATACCTCCTCCTTAGGGAAAGGACTAAATAAGATAATGTAGAAAAAAAAAGCATTTTGCAAACTAGAAAGAGGTTTATAAATAGCATATTATTAATCCAATATACAAATAATGTGAACAAATAATTACTTTTAAAAGAATACATTCACATATAATCTTGAATTTGTTACATGTTAGAAAAGTTTGTAAATATATTTGAGCAAGGAAAAAGTAAATCTCTAAATCTAATGCTAAAACATTTGAAATTAGTTCTGTTGTTTTAGAAATTAACTTTTTTGTACATAGAGGTTAATATGAAAAATCAGAATTGCTTTGTATGTGCAGATTTTATGAAAGCTGAATTTTAAAAACCTCATAGAAATTAAAACATATATAACTTCTAAAAAACTTTTCTAATCTAGAGAAGTCTTCCTGCTATAGCTTATACTACTTCCAGGAATACAACAAGAAAAGTAGTTGAATATCTATTTTTGTTGAATATTATGAATAAATGATTATATTTGAATTTTTTGATATTATTTAATTTTGATAACTAAATTTAAAATTTGAGGATTCTGTGAACTACATATTCTGAGAAAGTAGAAAAACAAATTTGAATTAATTTCAAGAAAGAAAACCATAAATATACATTTGTTATAAACAGATAATTTCCACAAAAAAAACACAAGTAACAAAATTTGGAAAGGTCAGTTCTTCACAACCTACATAAATAGTCTAGAAAATACACCAAAAAGTAATAGTATTTGGGATCTGCAAAAGTATATTTTCATAAATTAATCCCTAATTGTTACAAATTAATCATTTTTGGCGATTGATTGATCCTTATTTACATATTAATATCATAAATATGATTTAACCCTCAGGTTGGATTTAATGGCCACTGAAAAATCCTGTGCAGATCTCTCTTAGCATGTTTCCTATTTTATTGAATGTTTTATTTACATGTCTGTGACCTCACTGATATCTTTCCTATCTTTGGACATTCAGAGCTGGCTGGGACATAAACAGCATGCACTCAGTTTGTGGAATAGAACTGAGATGAATTAACTTGTGCTTTACCAGGTCCATACACTTGATAGGGGAGGGTCTTCAGAATTGAATATTTTTAGAACATCTTAGAACTTTGCTATAGAAAAAAAAGGGGATTTGCCCAATTTTCAATGGGAACATTAAATTTAAATCACTATTCCACAAGCGATTCAATATTTATAAAGAATTTATATACAGTATACATTTTATCTCATTTTTCTAAAAAATGAATTTTCACAATTTATATTTTCACATATAAATCTTCAGTTTCATGTGTTAAACATTCTGAATGTTGCTATCGTACAAAAAAAATTGTATCTTCTCTCATTTATGCATGAAATATTCAAAGTTGATACAATGTAATACAAAAAACGCTATGTATATAATATTAAAAAACAGAAAAAGATTGGGTATGGGAAGTACTGTTTAAACAAATCAGTGATACACAATGTTCTTCAGGAAAAAAAAAAGTGTTAAATGTTTTCTTGCCTTCAAAATAGTAGTATTTTGAAGTAGATCAAGGAAGTATTAAATATTCACTGTCCAGGAAGTATCTAATTAAATATGTGGCAGAGTTAAATATTATCCCACAGTTAATAAATATAAGTTTGAAGTGTATAAAGCATTAAATGGATTCACAGAGTAATAATCTGACTTCATTCACTTACGTTTTGTCGAGATTTACCAAATGATTAATATATTAGTCAGCCTTTGCTGTGTAGCCACTAAAATCTCAATGGCAATAACAAAAAGCATTTATATTTCTCCCTGGCATAAATAGGTCTCAGTGGGAAACTCTAATTCAGGCTGCTGGTAAATTTAGATCTGTTACATATGTCTCACTTTGAGGTTCAAGAAGAAGACCCAGGGGAAGCCGGGATGGCTCAGTGAGTTAAGCGCTCACTTTGCAGCCCTGGGGACCGAGGATCGGTATCCCGGCCCCAGCCTGTGCGGACCCATGTGCTGAACTGGGGAGCTCCCCCAATTCAGTTCTCACCAGGGCAAGACCCCGGCCCAGTTCACGCCCTGTGCAGCCCCACGCCCACCTGTGGAATGAAACTATGTGGAAAACCCAAGATGTGCAACTTTGGAGACTGTTCTGCCCCCCCCACCCCCGCCACCCTTCTCTCTGTCTCTGCTCTGTATCTCTCTCTGTCAAAAACAATTTTTAAAAATAATAAAAAAACAAAAAACAAAGAAGAAGGCCCAGTGAATACCTGGGGTATGTTCTTCCTGTGTCAGAGGTCAGAAACATGCTATGTCTCTTAAAGCTTAGGCTCAGAATTGGCCCACTGCTACTTCTGCCCATGTTTTCTTGGTCAAAGAAAGTCAAATGAACAAGCCTAGCATCAGTTGAGCAGAATCCATGTGTAGGTAGTAAATGTTAGCTGAACGATAATCTAAATAATCTAATCTCTCATACTAATTAATTATTCAAAACAATATATTGAAAAGGGTTGGTAGATTCAGAAGAGGCATGAAGAAGGCTTCTAAGGTGCTGATAAGTGTTCTATTTTTTTAACCTGCACAGTAGTTACACAGGTGGGTTTACTCGGAATAATTCATAGAGCTATATACGTTCATTTATACTTGTGTATTTTTTCTGTAAGTGTATTATACTTCAAATAGAAGCTTACATTTAAAAAACATTCTACCTAGTTGAAATTTCCAGTATTTTTTCAGTTTTCTGAATTTTTAGATACTTTCTTTTAGAAGAGTCAGATTAAAATGAATGTTATGATTCTTGAACAGAAAAGTCCTCTTTAAAAACTGCTGTGAGAAAACTTGTCATTTCAAAGAAATAATATATATTCCTGATAAAAAATAGATATTACATTTACACATTTATTAATAATGTGAAGATAACCAGTCTAAGTTAGTTAAGTCAAACTCATAAAAATTTCTAAGGTCATTTAGGAATATAATAAAAAATTCTCATTCTGCTTTTGAATATTTTAAAACAAATGTTTGGAGAGAAATGTACTGATGATGCCACTTTAATCATGCCAATAACAATTATAATACCAGAATTAGAAAATAATTTGTCCAAAATTTTCAAAATTCAATTATCTTCAAATATGTGTGATATATTTTTATATCAAAAAATGTGAATTGAAAAAATAGTTTTTATAATTTATACAAGGGTATGTCAACAGATCCAAGTTGTCATTAAATAAAATTTTACTTGTGTATTTAAACCTTTTGAAGCATATAAGATTAAAACCTTAGTGTTATTCAAACTGTGGATGATAATAATATCAATGTAGTGGATTTTAAGGACCATTTTTTTTTTTTTAAGAATAAAACAGAAATTATCAGAATGTATCTCTTTAGAAAGTGTAAGAATTATTTCCTGAAACATTTCAGGTGTGTGTGTGTGTGTATGTAAGGTGGGTGGGGAACGTGGGCAAGGAGGGAAAGATGGTGAGGGAGGGGGCTGTATATAGACAATTGGATTTTTATCTGGGGGCAATACCTAAATATTTATCATTGATATCACTGTTAAAAAACCTAGCAAAGACAGGAAAAGTCTGACAGCCATTTCCAATACCAGAAAGGATGGAGACTCCAGTTCATGAACTTTGTGTTGCCCTGGGCTTTTTAGGTTACTTGGCAACTCAAGAAAATCATTATCAGTGCTATGGCTACAGAATAATTTCTCCCAAGGAGTCCTATAGTTATCCTATTTATAGCAAGTCTCTAATATTTTAAAGATAAAAGCAACCGAAGGACTCTTATGCTAATTAGTACTTCAAATATTGCTGAGATGACAAGCAGCAATTAATTTATTCTAAAGCCCACAAACTAAGTGAAGAGCAGGTAGAGGAGTGGCAGCAGTGAACAATTGGACTACTGGTTTACTTCTGTTTTTTGCTATGTTCTTCTCACCCTTTGTGTGTTGTTCTTATCTCTTGCAAGTGTCTCATCTGTCTTCGTCTGCCTTGGCAAGTTTCATTGAACATGCCTCACTTAATTGTCTTGCTCCCCAGATTCCATATCAATTTGTTTACAGTAGCTTTGTCAGACATTCTGGTATCTTTGTTCTTGGTTCTTCTCAGGCTCTTTTTCTTTTATATAAGCTTTGACATTTTGAAATCTAAAACAACACTACTATTAATATTATAGTTATATAATATTAGGAAGGAATTAATGTTTTTACAATATTATGCCTTCCCATCTAAGAACGTAATTATTTCTATTTCTACAGGTCTTATTCTAGGGCCATTGTGAAAGAAATCATATTGTGTTCTCAATCAGGTCATATGATTTTCTTGTTAAATTTATTCCTAAGTATTTTATAGTTCCTGGTCATTATTGTGAATAATTTTTCCCCACGTTTCTTTTCTAAATTCCCATTGTGCTTTTATCTATGCATTGTACCCAATTTTCTTTTTCTTTCAAAACAGGGTTCCTAAGTTTCTTAGTTATCTAATCCCCTATTAAACCAAATATAATTCTTTTTACCTCTTATTTTCCTAATGATACCTGTTCTTTCACTTTCTTGTCTTAGTACATCTGCATAAATGCTAAAACATTGAATAATATGAGAGCCTGTACTGTGCTTGATACTAATTTAATTGGTGTTGTGTTTCACCATTTGATATATTATTTGTTACGAGGAAGTTATAGTCTATATTATATTTCAATAGATACCTCTGTTCTCATTTAAAGATTGTGTTCTGAGTAACTGAATTTTTATATGATCATATAAACTTCCTCCTTTAATCTCTGGCATTACAATGCGTTTTCTGATTTTGAACATCCCCGAACTTGGTCATAGGGCATCATCTATTTGCTATTACTGGATTCTAATTAGCAATATTTTATTAGGTTTTATTAATCTTGAAGTATATGTTACATTATCCCTTAGTTTTCTTTTTCGACACCATCTTTACTAGAATATTTTTATTAAAGATATGCTGGCTTCATTAATGAATTTGAAGATTTTCACCTATTTATAAGGTCTAGAATAATTACGTGTTAGTCATTTTTCAAAGCCTTTCTATATCTGCAATATATCTCCTTTTTAATTTTTTCTTTTATTTTTGATTAGGCTTAAGTGTTTATCTAATTTGTTTATCTTAAAAAAAAACAGATTTGTGGAGGGTTATTTTGTGATAGGGTATGGTAGTGTGGTAGAGTAAGTTCTAGTGCATTAATTTTGATATTTCTTAATTTTTTCCTTCTAGCTTTTTTTAAACTATATTTTATTGTTCTGTTCCTAGGTTTCTAACATGAATTTTAGTTGTTTGATTTTTTATTTTGGGGTTTAATAATGAAGGCATTTTAATCTATAAACTTTCTTTGGGTACAACTTTCATTATGTCTGATAGTTATCAACTATAATGAAGTAATGAGTAGACCAATTAAAAAAACAAATAGAAATTTCAGAAATAAATATCAGAACCATAATTTAATATATGACAAAAATGGAAACTCATTTTAATGCCAAAAAGGATTTTTAATATACGGTACTGGCACAAATGACTATACCAAAGAAAATAAAATTTGTAAGAATATAATACCAATATCTTCTGCCACACACAGAAATGAATTCCACGGTTTGATTTTTTAAAAATCTTGCAAGCACTAGGTGACCAATCGTATGATCGTCAGTCAGGAAGGAGTCTCTTAACCAAGATTGAAAACTCATAAAATACATAAAAGTAAAATGTGGGGATAGGAAATACACTATAAACAAAGTCTATAGACAAATAATAGATTATAAAAAGATACATTTGTAACATATATGCTAATGTAACATGCAGAAGGCTTAAGTATAAACAGGAGAAAAAAAGACATTTACCAATCCAATAGGAAAATGGACAAATGGTAGGCACACCTATTGTGGAAAAAAAAGCTTACATTTAAACTACAGATCAGGGAAATTCGAATCGAGCTAACAATGAAAGTAGCTTTAAATGTACATGACTTATAAAATTAAAAAGTTATTAATACCTATTGCTGTTGGCATGTAGGAAAAATTGTATTTTAATAAACTGATGGAAGAAATGTAAATTCTTATATCCTTTGGAAAACAAACAGGTAACATCTATAAAAATTAAAAATATATATGATCTTTGATCCAGAACCCCTGGGACTCTATTCTAAAAAATCAAAACTACCAGCATATAAAGAAAGAAAGACAGAGAAATATATTACGTGCTCATGGCTGGAAAAACTGGAAACAAAGTGAATTCCCATTTAGAGATGTGGTAGTCACTTAAGCTACTAAAATAATATTCCTTTCCTGGAAATATGTTTGTTCCTTTTGAAATTAGGAGTGTTGTTTAACTAGCGTAGGCCCGTGCAGCGTGAGTAGAAGTGATGTGCCACTTCTGGGTAGAAACTTGGAGAGTCAGTGTGCTGCTCACCAGGTTTTCTTCGAACTGTGTTGTGGCTGTGGAAGCTTGTGCTTTTTCAGTCTGGGTAGCTGAGTAACTGACGAGCAGAGCTCCCTGCTTTCCTCTTTGGGGCATGTAGCATGACCAAAGAAAGAAAATTTGAGGGGAGGGAGTAAATTACTAAGATTTTGGAATCATTACTAAGCATAAGGAAGCATATCAGAATTGACAGAGTAAGGGAATGACTGAATAGTCCATCATATAATTGATTTTAATTTGGATTGATTTTAACCAGATAGTACTGAGATTTAAAAAAAAAAAAAAAAAAAACTAAAAAATGTTTATCCCAGTTTTTATAAGAAAAAAATAGTTCTTTAAACATATATTACCATATAGAGATATGAATATGGGGGAAAATATGAAAGAATGCATGCAAAGTTGTTAAAACAGGTTATAAAGGAAAGATAAATCAAGACTATAACAATTAGAAAGAAAAAAAAAGCAAAGCTGTGTGGTGTGCTCACATATCTCATTTATTTACATATTTAATTGTAATTACAAATATTGAGTAGATACTATCAAATAATTTCATGCAGTATTTCATTGAATCCAAGATGCTTGGTGCTTTCTTTGTCTTACCTGCATCAAGAGGTTGTCACACACCTGTCTGAAAATGCTACTACGAAGAAATACATCAGTGGTTCTCCTCGAAGTGTGGTCTTGCCTGGGAAATTGTTAGAAATGCAAATTTGCAGGCCACACTGAAGACAACCTTGAATCAGAAACTGGGATGGGGCCCAATAAAATGCTTTATCAAGTCTTTCCAATGATTCTGATGCAAATTTGTTTGTTACTTGGTAAGATGTAACTAACCTTAATTTATAGGTTAAACTGTGTGTGTATGTGGAGGGCAGTTGGGAGGTGCACGCAACAGGTTGAGCACTTGTCTTGTGACCACAAGATCTGGGAATCAAGTCCTGACCCTGGCCCGTGCAAACCTGTGTGCTGAACTGTGGCTCAACTGGTAACTGCCAGGATGGCTTGATGGCGAAGGTTCTCTCTGCCCACGCAAAAGCCCCAGTTCAGTCCTTGGCCCCATGTGGCTCCACATCCACCTGTGTGGAATGAAACTATGTCACAACTAATGATGTACAACTATGGAGACTGCTCTGGGCCCTCCCCCTTCTGTCTCTTTTTCCCTCTCTCACCTTCTTTCAAACAAAATAAATCTTTAAAAATAAGTTTATCTTAGAAATACGGTAACTTAGACTGTCATTTTAACACAATGCTCTCTCTTTGCTACTTCCAATTTGTAAATTACTTTCTTACTTTCAATATAAATTCCAAATGATCACATCTGAGTGGCTTTGTTCTTTTATTTTTTGTTTTCTAATCTTCTGGGTCATATCACTACAAACTAACTTTCTTTGAGATTAGGGTTCCATCCTAAATCTGATTAGTTGTGACAGAGGAGACTGGGATGGGAGAAAATTAGCAGCTATAAGTGCTTTATGGGCAGTTTTCCTACGAAGTATGTTTGGAAATGTCAGGCAACAAATGATCTACTGTAATTGTTTTAATTTTACTTTGATAAAATATTTTTCTGTGAAGATAACTGAATATTGATATTTATGCTATTTATAGTTTCTGTTTACATTTTAAAAATGTAACACTGGCGTTTTTAAAAAATGTAATGTTCTTCCTTTGGTAGATTCACATGTTTTTTAATTTTGCTTTTAAAATCAATTTCCTATCACTAATATCTTCAGTTAATCATTATCTGTCAATTTTTCCACTGTATGTTTCAATCTTATTTAAGTATCCTTGACAATAATTTAATAAAAAAACAAAGCTCTGACTGGGGCAAAGAAACACTCTTTTTCTGTTTTGTTGCATATTTCCAAAAGGAACATTCCAAATGAAATATCCAAATTATGTTTTATTGTTTTAGCATCCTATGATCACAAGCATAATTCTATCTTTTAGCCTGGCTATATTAATTTATAGTTAATTACTAGAGTATAGGCTTGCACTCATTCTTGCATCCTTGATGCTGTTACCACCATTGTGATCTTTTCAACTTCACAGTTGATCATGTTATTCCTCTGCTGGAAATGCTTCAGGGACTTTGTAGGATTAATGAACATGGCCTCAAGGCTCTTTGTGATGAAGCTCCAGACTATCTTTCCACCTTACTCTGATCTCCAGATGCACAGGCCTTTTCTAATATTAATTTTTTAATTTAATATTCATTTTTTAATTGTTTAAAAACTAAAACATAACAGTTCAATGAACCCCCATAACAACACTTTTTATAATAATTAAGATGTAGCCCACACTGCATCTCTAGAAATATATGGATATCTTATTAATTTTCATCTGCTTTTATCGAGCCAAGTTAACCTAGCTTCTAGGGTAAAATGGTGTGCTCCAAGCCCAGATTTGTTGGAGAAGCTATTTCTCTGGATCGCATTTTGTCCTATAAATTGGGAGTAGTAACACTATAATTCTTATATGGTCATTGTGAATAAACAAATTCATACATTTGAAAAACTTCTAACAATGACTGGCATATAGTGCATACTTAGTAAATGAGGCCGTTATTATTTAGGACAAGTCACACATCTCCCTACCCCAGGCTCTTTGTATAGCCTACAAGCAATTCTTCTCTCGCCCTATCAGACTTTATTCACTTTGTTTACCAAAACTTCAAATGTCACATTTTCAGGAAAGACTTCTCCAACCTTCCTAGATTAGGCTGTATTTTCTGAGTGGCTTTTCCTACATGGCACTTACTTGAAATTAATTTGTGAGGTTGATAAATAAATCTTTCCCATTACACTATCAGGAAGCTTTGTGAGGGAAGATGGTAGCTATTTGGCTGTTTTAAATCCTCAACACTCGTGGGTACTCAAAACATTTATTCATTACTTAAGGATCAATTTCTTTTCATCCAATTTGTTTTGAATCAAATCCCTGTTGTCAACATGTATGTTGGTAATTATGATAAATGTACTAAGTTTTATAATAGGCCTAAACAATGTTTTCAGTTATTTTCAAGATTAAAAATATAGGAAGTGTATTGTTAATTAAGAGTGCAAATTTACAGATTTCTTCAGAAAAAAACTGCTTCAAGGCATAAAGCTTGTTGCAGTTAAATTCTAAAGGATGATAGCACAGAAGTCAGGAGAGGAGTAAGCTAATAGTTAAGTGGTTTAGATATAAACAGCAAAAAAGCTTCCAGATAATCTTTTAATTCACTTTCATATTCTTACACAATTTCTAATTGTGTATTTTAGGGGTTTGGTGACCTTACAAAAGATCAGTATCATCAAATGTTTTCCTAGAAAAATCCACTTGTATACAAGAATTAGACTTGTAATTTTTTCATTACAATTATAGAAAAATGCTTCTCATGAAGCTTTATACTCCCAAGACACTAGCCACTTATTTTCAAGTTTCCAAATATCAATTATCCAACTATTAGTGAAATAAAATGTAAAAAATAAATAAATAACCAACCTCATACAGGTATCAAACGCATCAGTTCACAAACACCCCCCAGTTAACTGTCTTCCAATGGGTAATATTTATAAGGCAGTTTAGAGACCAGTTGGGAGAGGATATGGCCAAATTTTGTGTCTAGCATGCTGTGTTATTTTCCTCTTAAGTCACTCTTCATATTAGCATATTAAAAGCTCCAATAAAGTCATGGGGATGTGAAATACAGTATGGGGAAAATAGTCAAAATTTGTAAAAGCTATGTATAGTGTCAAGTGGGCACTAGACTTAACAGAAGGAGCACCTCATAAATTATATAAATGCCTACCCACTGTACTGTACACCTGAGTAGTGAATGTCAACTGTAATTTAAATATGCATGTATGTGTGTACACACACACACACACACACACACACACACACACACACACACACACACACACACACACACACACACACATATATATAAAATCACAGGATGTAGAGTACAGCCTAGGGAATACCATCAATGGTATTGTAGTATCTATGTAGATGCCAGTTAGGCAGATTTGTTGGAGTAACCATATTGTGAGGTATGTAAATGTCATTCTGTTGTTTTGCACACCTGAAACTACTAGAAAAAAAGTTTTAAGCTCCAAAAAACCTGCTTAACTTGGTTTAAATGTTTTACACTTACTATTTGATTGCAGAACTTTTAAATCTGTGTCCAAACTAGTTATCACACTTTTTGAGAATTGCTAATCTGGCTTTCTACAGATTGACTAATCCAGAATTCTATTAAAAATATAAAGCCATTTTGATTGTAGTGGTTCCATAACTCCTGGTGACCATCAAAAGTTCCCAAACCATCCATTTAATAATTCACTCCAGAATCTTGTCAAAAGATGTTTTATAATGTGCAGGATCTACTTTCTTCTTTTTGAAAAACAAGACTGTCAGACTGTAACCATAATAATTTTTTATAATTCGTTAAGGCTTAGTAACAGCAACTTAATAACCTCATCTATCAAGTTCTTAATGAGAATTTGGGGGGGAGGAAGGTACAAGTGTTATCTTAAAGCACCTAAGTGAAAATGTAGACAAGCCATATTACCTTTGGGACCAGCAACTTTAAAGCTGGATATATACTGATCCTCTCAAATCAGTGGCTCAGTTTAGGAGATATATACCACAATTACTTGAGGAATTATTTGAAAATACATGGTACCACTGGGCTTGAGACCTGAGGTGTGTCACTTTTAAAAGCTCTCAAGGTGATTTTAATGCCCATGTCCGGATAAAAATAGTTGGTTTGGATATGCTCACTGTTATCATTTGCAGTAAGGACAATTTAACTGTTATTTATAATTAAGACTGTAAAGAGCCCTAAGCTTTTCTTTTCTGTTTCATGCCATGGGCCTATGGTATTTTGCCAATTACATTGCTAATTTTCTTAATAGTTCATTGTACTCTACTATTATTTCTTGATCTGGTTTATCAGAATTAATAGGACTATTTTTATCCAAGGTATACATTTCTACCATTTTATCAACCAATTCTTCCTCTGTGGTTAAATTTAAGTTTCTAAGAGTAGTTTTCATAACCCCTTTTCTTCTTCCTAGGAGTAGAAACATGACAAACATACCAGAAAGTCCTGCAGGAATATTTCAGCACTCTTTAGATTACATTTTCTTATACTTTACAGTCTGGTCTTGCTTCTGTGAGTTTGGTTGTCTTCTTTATTGGTAAGCTATCCATTTGTATTTACTTGACTAGACAGTCTGTAGTACACCCCCATAATAATCTCCCTTAGTCCTCAAAATGATCTGTGGAGCAACCTCATTAACTGTCTTCTAGACACAGCACTGCACTACCTCATCTCAGAAGGGTTCTGTTGCTTCTAACCAAGTTATTATTCCAGTAGCTTTATACCAGTCAATTGAACATCATTCAGTTTCTCATGCTGTGTCATATTCTCTTTGTTTCTAGGCATTGATACATAAATTTCTTTACCTGCAATATTCTTTCCTGTAGCTTCAATAATTTATATGTATTACATATGCATATGTATATGTAATTTATATGTATATATGTATTCCAGTAGCTTTACTCTACTAACTTTTGATCACATATTATACATTAAACTATATTCTTTTTCCTGATAAGTGAATTTTCTGAGACTTAAGTGCAACCTGTGATATCTGCGAAATTAAAACTGTTATTTTTTATATTTGACATTCAGCATTATTCAGTGTTGATGTGGCTTTTGTATCCTTAGTTATAAAACTTCTGTTCAGCTAGACTTCCGATGTTTCTTCAGGTTGATTGTTCTATAATTTAGTTATAATTTTAATATGGTCACTGAAGGAGGCAAGCACTACATTTATCTATTCTGACATCTTGGGTCCTCCCAAAACTGTTATTCTTTTTATATTCTATCTTACAGTCTCCAGAGATCATACGTAGTTCTTTAAAACAAAAAACAAAAAAAAACTTATTCTGGAAACTTAAAACAAGATATAATTTATATAATTATTTTATCCTTTCAAATAAAACCTCCTACATATAATTGACTAACAATTTAAGCACAGGTTACTATATTTAACTGATGTAGGTTTACATGAACTTGAAATAATACCATTAAGTTTTCAGCTGTCTTAGCAACACCAAAGGGAAAATACTAGTTATAGTTAAATGCCACCTTTGCTCCTAACTACCAAGAGCTAAGACGCATACAAATTTTATGGCAAGTAATCTAAAACTCTTCTAAAAATGATTAACTGTTATTCTATCCAACAAGAAAACAAATACAACAGATCTATCTAATTAGTTAAGACACCAGATACTCATCATGCGGTTTCAGTGTCTAGTAACAAACCTCTAAACTTTAAAATCCTGTTTCACAACTTCTAAGTATAAATAACACAATTTAAAGGTTGATATCCATTTTAAACTACATAGAAAAGGACCAGAGTACACAATTATCAAGTAAATTATCAAGATAAACTGGATTCTCAAGTCTAGTTTTGGAGCTCAACATGGCAGTCTCCAAAGTTTATATTTACACACACACACACACACACACACACACACACACACAGTCATTAGCATAACTTTTAAGAATAGTTACGATTAGAATTTTACATAGGGTGGAAGAAATTTCAAATATCTAAACATTCTTCCTCTAGAAAGTTGAGAAGCAAGCACCTATATATGTATTTTAATGTCAACATGTGATTGATGTGAGTTGGGCCAAAGAACAAGTTATATTCTTCTTTTATCAAAAATTAAGAGTGCAAAATGTAACCATTATAAATCAAAACAAAAACCAGTAAGCATTTTAGAATAGTTTTTTCAGTATCTTCAAATTCTGACAAGATACAGTACATTAAAAAATTAAACATACCAATTTTGTTTACGGCTATCAGGCTTTTTAAAAAACAATTTCTATTTTTTGTTCATATTCAGTAAATAAAATTAAACTTATTTTTTCATATCTGAGCAAATAGCTCTAGGGCATTTCTAAAGAAAAAAGAATGTAATCAAAAACGTTAGGACAGTTCAAAGTAACAAATCTATAACTGATACCGCTAATGGAGACCTTCCTTAAGTTTGTATTTTAAGGTTTCCCTAAATGAGTGTCTCAAACAGATTCTTTTTGTTACTGAAAACACCTCCATCCACCCCAAACATAACTATGTTCTTTATTAAATTCAAGAAAAAAAAGCCTAAAATATTGGTTGCAATTCCAGAAATGCCAGATTAAAAATAAAATAATTGCTGATGGTAAAAAAATGGTCTTCCTTTTATTCTTAAGTATTTGTTTTATGTGCATTAAAAATTCATTTATCAAAAAATGACTTATAAAATATATTTTTTGAGTGTCAAAGTTAATTCAAAAGAAATGTATAACATTTCATTTGAAAATAATTTAAGCAGATATATGCAAGAATCCTACAAGAGCTGTGAGTCTGTCATCAAAACCATCACATTTTAGTATTTTTAAAGGGATACCGTATTCAAGGTAGACTTTTCCCCCCAACATTATGCAATTGATTAAATACTTTTCCATGTAAAAATAATTTGTACCAAAAAACTCAAGCACAAAGTCTGACACTTTATCAAAGTAAAAAAATGAGCAATGAAAAAACAGCAAAAGCTATTATAAAAAATAGTAAATTCCTATTTAATTTTGTGTTCACAAGATATTAAAAACGTTCATCAATTAACTATATCACAGATTGTAGCATACTTCAAGCTATAATATAGAAAGGTAACATAGGATATTTGAAATTCGAGCTACACTTACCAAAATAGTTTTAACCTGAGTCTTAAGACACTTTCAGAAATGTACTTAACAAAAAGTATGGTAAAGTGTAGTTATTATTTAATAGTATAATTCAAGATTTTCTTTGAATTGCTCTTAATATTGCTTCTTCTTAAATATTTGTGTAAGATTTTAAATATTGATTCCATTTTGAGGTTCTCTGAACACAAGGGAATGTCTGAATTAAAAAGCTATTATGTTTTCCTGCTTTACAAGCATATGTCTTTCTTATTCAAAATGCTGTACAGGTAACCTTATTTTCATCTCAGATTATTTTAGAACAAAGGCATAAGGTCAAAAAATTATCACAGATGCCCGAATAGTCCCATGAAATATATCACACCCATTGAGTAATTTAATGAAAGTTCACTAAAGAATATCAAATTAATCATTTCCTCCTATAAATATTTTATTTATTTTGTGTTTAGAAGTTGCAGTTTTAAGTACTATTAACAGAAAATACAAAACAAAAGCTTCCTAACAAGTGAAAAAAATAATTATAAATGCTGGAAAAATTGGCCTCATTAACATATTTACAGACTTTTACTTAATACATACTCCATTGGAAATTAATTATATGACATTTATACAAGAATTAACATTTCAAAATCACTCAAGAGCAGCAAGCACTTCAGTTCTTTACTGTCTATACCCAAAGGTAAAAGTCACTCAGGTTCTGAAAACAACATCAGAAACGGTCAATCTGAGACACTGTTGGCACACTGTTCCGTTCCTTCCCCTACAGATGTTTCTATTGAGAAAGTGTCCTTATGATTCTTTTTCTCTTTGCTCTGATCTTCCTGCAACTTCAGAATTATGTTTCGGATTTCTTCTCTTTTTGTTCTCATTCTTGGGGGAGAAAACCAATTTGCCAAATTCATAGGTAATTCAAAATTGAGAATTGGATTCTGAAAATAAAAATGGTAAATGCACATTAGATAATTATAAGAAATAATAGTTTAGTTTCAATCACAAAAGCATTCCAGAGTTAAAAATAAAAAATTTAGTATGTATTTACTCATCATCTATCACATGCCAGGCACTGTGCGAAGCACTGGAGATACAAGATAATTTCTGCCCAGAAATCTTAAAGTCTAGATCAGGGAGGTCAGCAAACTGTGGCTAGTGGGCCAAATTCTGCCTACTGCCTGTTTTTGTAAATAAAGCCAATTGGAACACAGTCACACTAACTCATTTACCGGTACATGCGTCTCATGCCACAATAGCAGAACTGAGTACAAACAGAGACCATATGGCTGCAAAACCAAAAATACTATTTACTATCTGGCCCGTTATAAAAAGGTCTATCGAGACAGATAATTCAACAATTAAAACAATGAATATGATAAATATTGTGACAGGAGAAGCAGAGTCCTGAAAAATACATATCTAGAAGATAAACACAAATCCTAAAAGAAGTGATATTTAAGCTAAGACCGGAAGAATGGGTAATAGTTAGCCAAATATGAAATTATTGAAGCTACAGGAAAGAATATTGCAGGTAAAGAAATTTATGTATCAACGCCTAGAAACAGAGAGAATATGACACAGCATGAGAAACTGAATGATGTTCAATTGACTGGTATATAGAATGCTCAAGTTGAGAATGGTAGAAAACGAGGCTAAAGAACTTGGGCACGAGTTAGATCTTGCAAGCCACGTGAATTTTGGTCTTAACCCAAGAACAATAGGAAGCCACTACAAGATTTAAAACAGGAAAGTAACATGGTTATATATGGATTTTGGGGAAAATACTGTGAAAAACAGAATGTTAGTAAGCCTGGTTAGATTGATGAAGTAGTTTACAAAAGTGATGGTAGTGTACTAAACTTCAAAAGTGGCAGCAGGGATAAAGAACTGAATATATTTGGCATTAAGTAAAAGAATTCACAGGACTTGGTAGTATACTGGATGGTGGATAAGGAAGAGGAAGGAGTTAATTGTAATGAATGTCAAAAAGAATTATGCATGGCACTGTATCTCTGAAGTTAAATAGAGTGTTATGAGGAAAGACTGGCCAACAAGGTGTAACAGTGCTGTGAGATCAGGAACAATTTCAATATAAGCCAGATTATAGATATGAGAGAAAGTATGATTTGTGGAAATGAAGACAATGACTATAAATACTTCTCCAGAAATATATCTGTGAAGGGAAAAGGTGAAAGAGGCAGTTCAAATCATGGGAGAGATTTCTTACAGCAAGGAGCGAGTGGAGAGGAAGAGCTGATCAGTGAAGAATGAGGTCAACAGCCTTGGATGTGACAAAATATATAATCTTTTTATGCCTTAAAAATTCTCCAAGGGAAGCCAGGATGGCTCAATAGCTTAAGTGCTCGCTTCGCAGCCCTGAGGACTGAGGATCGATCCCAGCCCCAGCCCTAGCCCACGCGGACCCATATGCTGGCTGAACTGGGTTGTGCTTCCCATGCAGGAGGCACCTAGTTCAGTTCTCACCTCTCAGTTTGGTCCCTGGCTCAAGGGGGCATGCCTCCCACTCGGGAGGCCCCCAGCCCAGTTCCCACCCTGCGCAGCCCCCGCCCACCTGTGTGGAAAGAAACCATGTCGAAACTGATGACATACAACTCTGGAGACTGCTCTGGGCCCTCCCCTTCTCTCTGTCTCTCTTTGTCTGTCAAAAACAATAAAATAAATCTTAGGGAGAAAAAAAATCTCCAATCTGGAAGTTTTTACTCCCTGGAATAATTTTTGAAATGACAGTTTTAAAACTCCTTAAAATATTTGCTTATTCTGTTTTTTATACTAACATAAGGTCAAATACACTATATTATTATTTATTATATCAGAACCGATAAATTGAAACCCACCTCAAAAAAGCTCTCTACGTATTGTAATATGTATACACCACAATCACTGAAGTTGTTTTGCTGGGGTACTTTTGGATTAGAGCCTTTCATAACATCTTTGGAAAAACTTCTTTTGCTTCCTTTTTTAACTTCCCATTCCACCTCTAAATACCTGCAATAATGAATATATATAGTAAGAATATACATTTATAAATATCATAATCCTTTATTTCCACCACACTATACAAGTACAAGGTATGGTTTTGAACTTACTCTCTTAGAATTTTTACAACATTTGACCGAGACGGGCCTCTCAGTGAGTCCATCAATAAAATACAAGGTCTGTAGGATAGAAACGATCAAGTGTTAATACTTTATCCTGATAAAAAGGTATAAAGAGATGTGCATTAACAATAAAATTTAAAATCTTCAATAATATATTTCACTAAAATTCCATAGCTGGTTTCTAAAAATACTTCAAATTCAGTAGAAAGTCAAAACAATTCTTAAATTTGAACAGCAACATATTTCAAATCGCCAAAACTGAAGCCATGCAAAAGTAGAATAATCCCATTTTAATTAAAATCTATTATGGATAACAAAACAAGTAATCATCACATAAAATAGTTTACAATCCAGTAATTTTTGCAAGATTTCTACTTTGAACACTAACTATAAATGTTACTCAACCTTCAATTTTTTTTATAAACCCAAGTTAAGTGAGGAAGTCTAATGTGCAAAAGTCCCAGACTGTTTAAAGCTCTAGATGTTCAAAGATCTTTCTGGCTAAAATAGTATGGGATTTGGGGCAGATCTCTTAACTGCTCTAGGTCTCTATATTTTCCTTTATAAATGAAGTTTGTGCCAATATTTTCTATAGAAAAAAAAAGCAAGTCAAGAAAGATGAAGTCTAGAAATAAGAAGTACTTTGCTCCTACGAAGTTTGGACCCTCTGGGGAGACCTTAGGACATATTACTTCTGAAAATCAAAATAGGCTCATCTTCATTTGGCGTTTCCCCGGAACATGTCCCATAGAAGTACCCTGAGCCACTCCACACCCTTCACATCTATAGCTATAGAAATACTGTAAACTCCAACTCCCTTTTACTGATTCAAAGAACAGTTCTTTCTCATTTTCTGTTCCAAATCATTTTATATCTAAAAGGAATAGTGGTTCTCAATGGAAATGTGTGTATGTATGCGCACACACACACACATGGAAAATGGGCAAATAGGGGACTGAAATTATTCTTTCTCTCCAATTTAATCCTTGGACATTGATTGGATGTGACCCAGTTTTCCTACCTGACTGTGACAGCCACTGTGACTTTTGCCTAAGTACTTGTTTAAATAAAAAATGTCTAGTCATGTTTTATACTATGAAGTTACATAAATAAATATTACCATGTAATTTGCAAGATATATAATTAATGCTTACTGTTTACAGATAGTAGGCTTTAAATGCCACTGTCCTATTTCTGAATTGCAGTTGTCATCAGCAAGAAATCCATCATCACTGCTATCATCCTATAAAAGAGAGCTTACTGTTAGTATTGAAAAATAGACAACCTAAATAACTAATAGTCTATCAAACTAGCAAAATCAAGAGTCAAAATCTTTGTAACAAATATGTAAAACATATTTTTTTTCTATTTAGGTGATCAGACACTATTAATAGAAAATAGGGTATGTCACTCAATCCTAGTTATCTAATGTCACAACGCTGGTATTTTCATGAAAAGAAAATACCAATTAGAGGTCTGTGAAAAATTGTTATACTATTTACTCAATCTAAAATACATTTTCAAAGATGAATATATGATGATTGACTCTTCTCCACCTACTACTGCTCTGATTTTAGGTTATAGTTTATGGCTAAAACAACTGTTTCACAATAGGACATGAATGACATATTTATTAATCTTTTACATAAATTTTATTTTTCAAATCAGAAATATTTAAAGAGTTTTTGGAAATAGTTTTTTCTTAGCAAAACCATATATCCACTTCACTTGCGAGAAGGCAGTGTAATAACACTGCTTTTTTTGGATCTTTGAGAAAGCTTCTGGCAACCTTATGAATAAAATAATCAACAGTAGAAATGATAATAATACACAGCTAGATTAGTTGGTTCACATAAATGCTATGACCAAAGAAACATGAATGCTCATTATAAACCTTAAATGTAATCTGTATATACGGTATGCCAGTATATGTCAGAGAGAAAAACTGTATTTCATAGCCACACTGCAGACCAAGGAAGATCACAAGAGGACTGACTATTCAAAATAGGAGTTTGGAGTTTTTGCAAGAAGGAAAACATAGAACAGTACAAAGTTATCTTTGAAACACTGCTAAGTAAATTCAAAGTGTGTCCTAACTACTAAAGAAAGGTTATGAAATTAAAGAAATCATATGCTATAGGATTCGCATAAACTCTATCTCAATATAGTGTTAACTAAAATTATAAAATGTTTTCAATAACATACTTTATTCTTGATATTAGTAAAGTTTAGTAGAGCAAGTGAGAAGCTCAATAAATGAGAATTTACCTATATTAATTTAACTAACTATTGTCTAATCCTGCCATATACATTAAATTAAGACAAAAGAAAAAGAATCACTGTAAAAGTGGAAGAAGTAATATAATTCTGCAACTCTCATGCACCGGATAAACAAATATAAATATTTGCCTCTTGAATGTCAAGTTAAACCAAAGGTTAAGTATGGCCAATAAATGCTTTAAAGGAGGAAGGAAAGAAGTACTTTTATATTAAAACTTTCTGAGGTGGATAATATTAATTTAGTCCACATGGTGGGGAGAAAACCTCAAAACTAAAACAAAACAGTGCTAATATATTTATCCTAGCAACTTCTGACTGAAAACAGAAATTGTGTTTAGAAATGAGACCCAAATCCAGAGGCATGAGTTACTGGTTTAATGAACTGCCTAAGTCTCCAAATAAAACTTGTAATTAGATAAAACAGCAGAACTTTTTGCCACGCCGATTTCACCTGGTTATCCTGATCTGAGAAGTCAATGAATTCATCTTCAAGCATCTTACTAGCTTCAGTCGATTCATCACTATAGTTCAGTATGATTTTGCTTAAGCCATCTGTATCAGTAAGAAACATTATGTAATAAAAAAAAAGGACATACATATAACTTAGTATTATGTTAGGCTAGCAATCTATTCACGATATAGGAATTAAAGATACAAAATCTACTTTACTATATCATGCCACAAATGTAAAATTACTTTTAATAAAACCCGGGATTGACATGTCAATTACAGAGTTGTTTCTATTAGTCTGTAAATTAATTAAAATGCATTAAAATTTAAAAACAAGGTATCAATTATATGATTACATAAATGAGGTCTGTTGGAAAGTATCCAGCCATATAATATGAAAAACAGACACATTTATGGCTGGCCTTTTTCCAGACAACCCTAGTATATGTATATTTAAATACACACATGTATGTACATATGTATGTGTATATCGGTATATATATAAATATGTTTGTGCCAGGTATGCCAGATATCTTTAATTAATAATGGAAGTTACAATAGTCAGAAAATAACCTAAATATCCAGCAACAGGGCAGTTAAGCAAATTGTAGGACATAAAATGAAATACTGTACACTTTAAAAATTAAAACTGAGGGGAAAGCCGGGACAGCTCAGCGGGTTGAGCACTCGCTTTGGGGCCACGAGGACTGAGGATCGAATCCCGGCTCCGGCCCGGGCAGGACCCACATGCTGAACTGGGGAGTTCCCACAGTTTGGTTCTCTAACTGTCTCTGTCTCTCTCTCTCTATCTGTCAAAAGTAAAATAGAAATAAATATGCACTGAAGATAAAATAATTACTCTCTATAAATATAAAAAGATATAAAAAAAAAAAATTAAAACTGAAAATATAAAAAATTGTACAATATAAGGTAAAAAGTAAAGAATTAAAATTGAGTAAATTAGGCTTGCTTTTGGACAAATAATAAAAAGAAAAATACAAAATGAAAATTATCATCATGTTAATAGTTATGGACAAGTTTCCCAACTCTATATTTTTCCTTCATGTTTGGTCACATTCAAAGACTTCGCAATAAAATGAAACAACACAAGCCTAACTTAGGTATTGGTAGTAAGACAATAAATGACTCATAAAAAAAAATTTTAAATGAATACTTTTTAAGGTCTACTTCAGGAATCTAAATTCTTAAAAATAAATTAATTTGCTGAAAGAAGATAATCACATAAAATATTTCAAAGAAAGGTAATATTTACATGAAAATAATGAAAACTCAGGCAGGCATTTTAATACCAAATATACTAATATTGCTTATTATACAGCATAACATTTTCAAGTTTTAAAAAGCATAAACTTTAAGGTATTTTAGATAGGATAAAATGTATTTTGGCATAAGTTATTAAAAGGGAATTAAGAATAATAATGTAAAACAAGATATGATGGGAAAACAGAAAAATAAAAGCTGTTTCTCAAAGGACATATAAAAATCTAAATGTGATCAGAAACATACAATTTAAAATAACTAATAAAGCAATATGATAAATCCTTTCATTATGCAAAAAAAACCGTTTTTTAAAAAAATCTGTGTTTTTGTTTGAAGCTAAAACTATATCTGAGAAAAATTTGTTCAAATCCTCTGGTAAATCAGAAGCAGCAAATTACTTCTATCTACAAACTATTACATAAACATGAAGCTTATACAAATAAAATTGTGTATTTCAAAAAGATGGAGAAAAATAATTGAAATACTGTAATCAATTCCTTCAAGTATTTCATTCAGTAAACAAATGCCCTGGTATAAATTGAGAGGTGATAACTGCATTAGCTGTTTTCTCAATCAGTCTTAGCTCCTGAGAGCTTGTCGTATCATGAAATCACCTAAAGATGCTGGGTGTGATTCTAGGGTTTAAACATACATTTTTCAAGTTCCATACAAGACAATTTCATCATCTAACTGAAAAAATACCAACTGAAAGTAGTAATATCACACATTATTTTCCTATAATTGACCTTAAAAACCTAATTCCCGAGATAGACACAATTCCACTTATTTACTACAGCATTTTACTTAACATCAGTAGACAACATTTATGATCGCATGTGTTTGATGGTTAAAGTTTATTAAAAGTGTCTAAAATGCTTCACTGAATCCTGTCAACTATACTCCCATCCCACACAGAAACCAATTACTGAAATATTAATCATCACAAAAATTTTTATAAGCTCTTTGTATTCTAATTTTTAGTACATCATCATTTTATATAGGATGGACTGCTTAACTATCCTCTGTGGGGTAGTTAAGTCACCTTTAGAGAACACTTTTACTTAGTGTACTTTTTGGTGAATGATCCCTTGGAAACCTCTATAAAAACTATGGGACCTCATTTCTGAAAAATGCACAGACTCACTGCCGAGCACCATTTTTCAAACTGTGAGGCACTACTATTGGGTTAAGACAAGCATTAAAAAGAACAGAAAATATCACAATAAAGGCAAATTCATTTCCTTTCAGATATAGTTGATATGGTTAAACAAAAAACCAAATGCACAAAGTATAATTAAAAAAAGGATAAACAGATGTTAAAAAGACAAACTACATAAAACAGATTATTCTTTACTTTAGTCTCCACTAGCATTTGTGAGAATATTTACTCAATTTTAACTGGATACTACTGGACCAGAGCACTCATTTGTAGTAGCAGGCCACTCACTAGGAATTCCTGAGGTTTATGTAAATGAAACCTTAGGCTTTGTCCCACTGCTTTGTTTTAAATCGTGCACTTTAATTCATTTTTAATTTGAATTCACATTAAAGTGTATGAGATTACTGATTAAAGAGGAACTTACAAAAATAGTTCAATAGCGATACAATTCATATACTATTCCCCTTTCTACTTCTTGTATCTCAAAGGACAAAAAGATAAACACTCCAGGGCTATTGTCAGCTTTATGCAGCTTAGTATGTCAAACAAAAAATATTTTTATAAGTGACCAGGAACACTTAGTAAGCTTTCTGACTTACTATACGCTGATAGATGTAATAAGAGTATGTTCAGTATTCACAATTTTTATAGGTTCTTTCTGAATTCACTTAAGTTTTTCTATGCCTTATACTGACGTTTTTCCTCCAAAGAAAATGTTAGGAACTATTCTCAGTTTAATAAATTTGCAAGATACATTCTATAGCATGTTATGGATTTTATGTAGTAGACTCTTTTATTTTGGGGTTGGAGAGGAAATTATATAATTGATTTGATATGAAATTAGATTATTTGAACAGAAACCTTAGATTTCTATAAAAAGTACTAGAAACAGGGAACTGATGCAAGGAAAAAAATGTATTTATTAGAATTGATGGGAACTTAAAAGATATGTTGGGCCAGTGCCCTTCTTCTCACTGAAACAAATGAAGGACAATGGGGAAATAAAACTAACCTTTAATTTGAATGTCAACAACTATTTTGAAGAAGAAAGGGTTAATTTCTGCCTCTGGCCACTTGATCTCAATGTGCTCATGTGTGAATTGAAAAGACTGAACTAATTCACCTTACAGAGATTTAAGACTGCAACTACTATGTATGCTGAATACAGTATATTTCCTACGAAATAAAAATAAATCCAAGTTCCTTTCCATGGAAAATGTAGACCTTGTATTACAATTTTAAAATTGCACTCTCTGTAGGGGTGAGGGGAGTAAGGCTGATTGCAAGACAGAATTTTCTGGAGTGACCGAAAGGTTCTAAATCTTGATTATAGTGATTATATGACTATATACATTTATGAAAGCTCAATGAGCTATACTTATAAAATGAGTGAGTTATTATAAGTAAATTCTACCTCAATAAATCTGACTTAAAAAAAAAAGGTGTGCCTTAAAATTTTAATTTCTTGTTTCAAAACATTTAGAAACATACCTGTATGGTGCATAGCACTTAAATATTCATTCTGTAGGTCATTCTCACTTTTAGTCCTATCAACAACTTCCTGGCATGCAGATTCTCCTTTATTTGATTCTTCATTTTCACTTGCAGTATGATTTATTTTTTTCAGACTACATTTCACACTGCATATGTTTCTCCGATAACGAGGGTCACTTTCTTCCTGTTCAGCACTTGAATCAATTACAGCTACGCAATGCTTTTTGTTTAGCATCTTCTTAATTACAGGCTTGGCAGAAGAGTTTTGTGAACAACTGTCCATTTCACTGGCTGAAGAAGAAGAAATACAACTGTCCTCTACAGTTGAACATTTTTGCATGGCTGTATTTTCATGGTAATGAGGATTAGGTTCATACTTTGGTTTTTCCAAACCAGGGAAACAAACAACAGCCAAAAACCAGTGTGCACTGTAAAAAACAAATGAAACTACTGAATATATTATTAGAAAAGTTTATTATAGTTGGCAATAAATATCAATTGCAATGTTTTTCCTAAAGCTTTTGAAGAAATTTATTAAGAATGCCCAATTTCTTCAATTCTTAATACACTTGTTTATATGATCATTGATTCATTACAGAATACAATGTCTATTAAAAAATAATGTATTTTGTTAGAATTATGTAGCCTGTATTGACTTTGCAAACAATCCTTTAAACCTTTTTTTGTTTATGTAATGAAAAATTCGTGTTCTTTTTTTTGATAATTTAACAAAATGTAAATTATATCACTGTAATTCATCATTCCCATTTAACTTCTTTTTGCCATATTTATATCAAAGGATAGAAATCTATCCTTAAGATTAAAAATGCCTTAAAAAATCTAATTAGGCTGTATACTTTTGAACATTTTATAAATATTGTACATATACTGATTTTTAAAAACTTTAACCATGCCTGTGTTTTGTTAATAAGGTAGAAATTGCTTAACACTGACAATATTAAGTAATCCTTTCTCATAATTTATTGAAATGTAAATACACTAAAATAAAATGCCATTCCTAATAATTAATACAGAACTTCAAGTACTAGTAGAGTTCCAGTGTCAAGTGGGTACTCATGATATAGCTAAATTCAGATATCACATCTCCCAACAGTAGGATATAAGCCATTAGTAAGAAGCTATACAGCTAATATTAGCTGGTAAGTCATTAATCAAATGAAGAATTTTAATGAGGGCTTACTATTCGTTAGGCAGTGTTATGTGCTGAGATAAAATGAACAGGCCATTGATGACAGAGAACTTATTAGCTGAGCACAGTATTTGTGTTATAGTGGTATGTTCAATAGGCATTTGCTAAATGAAAAAATGAATATACTGACATAGATAAATGTTATTTTACATTCTAATTTATGCAAAATGTTAAATCACCTGAAGGTAATAATACTAAGGAACAGCACTATCTCTCACTGCATAGCATAAGTAGAAAGGTCACAAAGGCTGGCTTCATTCATCCTATTATAAAGGACAGATGAATACTTCTCTCCCATTCTTAATTATTAATCCTCAGTATCCTATGGACTTAGATCAAGATAGGGTAGTAGAAAGAGCAGCATACCAACTTCCTCACTTTGTAAACTCTAAGACATAGCTATGATTGATTATAAATCACATCTCAATTTCATAAAAATAACATTTTTAAACATTTATTTTTTTTGGTTTTGACAGAGAGTGAGAGAGAGACAGAGACAAAAGGCAGAGAGAAGGAGGAGGGAGAAATTTATTTTAAGTGTTACATTTATTGGGTGACATTGGTTGGTAAAAAATATATAGGTTCCAGGTGTACAATTCTACATTGAATCGTCTATGTATTGCATTGTGTGCTCACCACACAGAATCAATTCTCCTTCCATCACAATGTTAAAATGTGAAAAAATGTTTTAAAATTGGTTACTGTAGCATAATGATTTTCAACCTAGAGCTATAACCTAACCTAAGTCTATCACAGTTTTTAACATTTCTTAGTTATGACAACATGGGAAAGCCATAAATTTTCTGTTGCTTCACTTAAGTATTAGGAAAAATGCTTTCTTCACTTAGCTAAAAGGAGAATGATGAATCAGAAACAGCTGAGGTCACTTTCAACCTCCAAGAATAGCCAGGGTTTTGCTTTCAGGGTCCCTTTTAATAGCAGCTACATTAAGCTTAAATTACCAGTGAGGGAAGAGGCTAAAATAGGTAATTTCACTTATCTTTTGGTGGATCAGACCAAAATATCAAATTTCTGCCCCATGTCAACTATTGTGACAATTTCAAGCAAATAGTTTTTAACTTTAAAGAAATTAACACCACCAAAAAAACTGTAAGTAAAACAGATGACAAATATATGGCAGCATACAAATATTTGTGGCTTAACCTCTTTAAAAAAACAAAATACAAAAAACAAAATGAACCCTCATGATTTGGAGGTTATTTGTCCATCCAGAAATGGCATAGTGCTCTTGTAGGATCCTTTTCTGACTCTGCATCTTTGTTCATTCTCTACTTTTCTTTCACCAAGACAGGATTGGAAGTCTGATCATATTTTCCACCTCATCAGATACAATGACAAAGAGGGATCTGCCTCTATTATTAAATTGTATGTATCTCAAGTTATATTTGATTATAATGATTTTCAACCTAGAGCTATATATAACCTAACCTAAGTCTATCAGTTTTTAACATTTCTTAGTTATGACAAGATAGGAAAGCCATAAATTTTCTGTTGCTTCACGTAAGAACTAAGAAAAATTCTTTCTTCACTTCACAAACTGGACATTTGTTTTAAACTATGTTTGCCTTAAAATTATGTATATGTCATAAATATATAATGACTGTCCAGAAAAATTCCAGCCATTATCAATATAATGAGAATCGTTACATGGCTGGATATTTTCCAGACAGCCCATATATATATGTGTGTGTGTGTATATATATATATATATATATGTGTGTGTGTGTGTGTGTGTGTGTGCGCGCGCACGCGCGCGTGCACGCACACGCGTGTGTTGGAAGGGGACTT